>JAJSRW010000394.1:0-37813 GCA_022414725.1 Microglena sp. YARC | reverse complement strand
AAAGCGAGAGATTACTAACTCCTACTCACCTCATATTATCATACAGCATTGGACATGAGGTGCAGTTTGGGAGAGAAGGCAATACCAGCTGAAAGCGCACATACTAAATGGGCACATTTGGGCACGCGGCAACCATATAATGGAGCGAGAGGTTATTGCTCAGGCGGAGGACTACAAAGAGTGGTGCAGAGGCGGTCGGTTAATGTTATATACTCACAGGTTGGGAAGAACGTATACTTTATTTTATAGCTGTATAAAAGGTTCGCATAAACGTATGACAGATAACACGATAATACCTAATAAATTAAGGATCTTTCTTGGAGATAATATTTACATGGAGTTAAACGTCTTGGCACAATAATCATATTCACATATTTCATTGCATACATATAACTCACCACGAAATAAATCTGGACAACAGTTGAGGGACTCAGTCCAAATATCAGCAAAACGAATAACACCGTACTGAACAGTGATGTCGACAAACGGCGCACAGGTGCCAATCTCGGAGCCATTAAAACTGCAGTCTGGTCCTCATTATATACACAATATAAAGTGTATACTAATATAAGTTCCAAACGGTATGCAACATCTGTCCATCCGTTACATTGCAACCCTAGGCTTCCAGCACCCATCAATCTTCAGCCATTGAAGCTTGTGGAATGGGAAGGGCCTCGGCTGGCGCTCTGATCATGATCGTGCACCAATCCTGGTACTCTAGATTCAACCTTTAGGCCAATGTTTATAAATGGTGGCATTGCAATGATGGCTTTATTGCATATTGTGATAGAGGAGGTCAAACGGCTTTCCAAGAGCTACTCTAAATCAAAAACTATTATTGCAAACCAAGAAAGGGAAGTTCCGGAATGCTGTGCTGTACTTCTCCGAAGTACAGACTATCGTTTTATACACGATTTATATTTAAGGCGAATTTGAGAAAAATATACGGTTGTAATTTATACGTAAAACGTATAAGCCATATATTACGTTATTTGTACAGCCGCAACCCTAAATATAAAATATTCAAGTATATATAATAATCGGGAAATAATATACAATAACGTTGCTGTCACCTACCAAATAATACTAAAAATATGAAATACAACAAATATCGATATATACACAGTCTGTCACCCAACCCCTATATAAACTAGAATATCACAAATATGATTATATCAGTGCTGTCACCGCCACACCAAATAATATAAAATATAGAATATACAAATATGATATCTAGTGCTGTCACCCCACAAATATTAAAAAATAGAAATAAATACACAAATATGATATATACAGTGCTGTCACCGCAGTCGCGCACACCAAAATAATATAGAATAATATAGAAATACCCTACACAAATATGATATATATACAGTGCTGTCCACCCACACCAAATATATAAAAATAATAGAATATCAGCACAAATATGATATATACAGTGGCTGTCATCCACACCAAAAATAAATAAATCATACGATGTAACAAATATAAAATAACAATGCTGTCACCCCACAACCAAATAATATAAAATATCAAATATAATATATAAACATGTACAGATGCTGTCACCCACACCAATGCTCTACCCCTGTGCCAACCCAGGCTGCTGTCACACTGTGGACTTCTACAAATGCGTCAGTGTCCTGTACGCCACCCTGTCAGAAGTTTTTGTCCTTGTCAGTGTTTTTACGCCACCCCTGTCAGAGTCCTTATGCACACCAACCTGTCAGAGTTCTTTAATGCCACCCACCACTAACCAGTACTCCAACCCAGGCTAGCCTGTCAACACTGTGGACCTTCTACAATGTGTTCAGTGTCCTGTACGCCACCCTGTCGAGTCCTTCCATTGGCCACCTGTCAGAGTTCTTCTCCACCGCCAACCATACTAACCCCTACCCCCACCCAGGCTAGCTGTCAACACTGTGGACTTCTACAATGCTGTCAGCGTCCTCGTTAGCACCCCCTGCTCAGGTCCTTTCATGCCCCTGTCAGAGTTCTTCTCGCCCACCCCATGCTCTTAACCACCTCCTTACCCCAACACCAGCCCACGGCTAGCTGTCAACACCTCGTGACTTTACATAGCTCGTCAGCGTCCCTTTATGCCACCTGTCCAGAGGTCCTGCCACTCGACTCACGATAACAGTTCGAAATCAATGTCCGCAGCGCGCAGTCAACGAAGCTCGCCGCCAATCAGCTCCGTCAGTCAGCACCCTAGCCACAACTCATATCCTGAACTGGATCATCTTACTAATTGATGTTGTCCATCCCCACCCGTCTCTCATTTCCACACTGCAGACCCCATACCCCGACCACGCCCTCCGACTCCTCTATTTCAACGTCTGAATCACTCGTTTCTGCGGCGCACCCAGCACACTGAGCACATAAGCAGTGCGTAGCTCGCTAGACGTGTGCTACTCCTTTTGTAACGTGATGGCAACGGCCATTCGAACTGAATCCTCCGTGTCGCTGGTTTGCGTAGGACAGACCCACTCCTTGGTGAAACTTCCTTTCACAAACGCAACCAAAAAGGTTTACCAGCAGAAAGGCAGCGCAGTGTTTTTATCTCAATTTCTGTGCGCCAGGCTTATAGTAGCTGCTTCGGCTACTCAAGCTGATTTTCCAACGATTGTTGCCCTGGCACATTCACGATGTTGCTGGCAACATTTCACGATTCGTTGCCTGGACAATTTCCACGCGACTTGTGCCTGGCTTTCGGCTCACTAAAGCCTGATTTCACGATTGTGCCTGGCCATCTGCTGGCCGGCAACGCCACGCAGCCGTCGCGTGCCCAGGGGTTTGGGGATTCATGCGCACGCCATGCCTCGTCGGCAATAGCAGCGACGTGTCATGGAGAGACGTCCGTTTCAGCCTGGAACAAAACAAATGTTCAGCAGACGAGGTTACAGAGGGGAATCGGGCGACGTGCTCATCAAGGGGCGAACGTCGTCATCGGGAAAACTACTGCTTCCTCCTCACTCCACACACAGCATCAGCATTAGTTACTGAACGTCTGGGGTTTGGAGTTTCCTCCTGCGCCGCCATGCACCGACGGGAACTGGTGACGCTGCGGGTGACGCGTCATCCCTGCGAACAAACACAAACTTTGCATTCTCATCCGTCATCGACAAGATCAGACTCAAGATTATGAACGTCTTCCAAACTCCATATTAAACCAAATAACTACCAGCTCCACCATGAAGTACGATCTGTATATTCCCCATATCATGCACGTACGAGTACCATTTGGCGCTGATGCGCACACGATGCACCAGATCACCAACACAGCACCGTTCGACCCTGTCCCTTCCTCCTGAGTTATTGACAAGCTCTTCGTTGGATTCGCAGGCGCAGGTGTGTGGTGGTGATGGCTGCTGTGTAGAAGGTGTGGTGGTGGTATGTGGTGTGGTGGTGACTCGCTCGGCGTGAACGCGGCAACTGTGTCGCGTGGTGGTGCGATCGCGCGCACATCGGGCTGACCACGGGCCAAGTGCTGTGGTGGTGGTGAATGGTCGGGTGACGCGGGCAGGTGTGTGGTGGTGGTGACGATGCGTAGATCGGGTTAGAAGGGCAGCGCTGTGCTGTGGTGTGACTGGTGGGTGAAGGGCAGGTGTGTGAGTTGGTGGCTGGCTGGTGGATGGGTGAAGGGCATGGTGCTTGTGCGTGCGTGGATGTGGGGTGACAGGCAGGTGGTGTGGCTGGTGGTCGGTAGGTCGATGGTGAAGGGCAGGTGTGGCTGTGTCGGTGCACTGGCTCGGGTGAAGGGCAGGTGTGTAGGTGGTGGTGGTGTGTTTGCCCTCGAGTCAATCATTGACTACAGCACTTTCACTCTCGCGCTTCCGCGCGCGCAGAATCAGTGTCGGACCTCCGCGTGGATGTGGCTGTGTGCGCTGTGGTGGTGGTGATGGTGTATCGTAGGCGTGGCTCGTCTGGCTGGTGGTGGTGGGTAACACAGGCGCGTATGTGGTGCGTGGTGGTGTGTCATAGGTGGCTGTGTGGTGGTGGTGATGGGTGAAGGCCAGGTGTGTGGTGGTCCGCGCTCACGGTCGTGTGTCTGCAACTCCGAAGTATATCCGAACAACCGCTCTTTGACTTACGGATTCGCCAGGCGCAGGTCATGTGGTGGTGGACACTCGGCTACGCGTGCTGTGTGATGTAGGGCAGGCTGCGGTCTGTGGTGGTGTGGTGGGGTGGTGTGTGTAAGGGCGGTTGGTCTGGTGCGTGGCTGTGTGGTAGGGCAGGTTGCGTGGCTGGTGGTGGTGGGTGGTAGGGCACGGTTGAGTGTGGTTGGTGGGTGTAAGGCGCTGGTGTTATGGTGAAGCTAGGAGTGGTGGCTGCAGAGCAGGTGGTTTGGGGTGGTGGTGCACATGCAGGGATGTGTCTGCCCCCTGAGCATATCAACAAAGCTCTTGGTTTCGATTCGAGCCAGGTGGTGGTAAATCCTATGCAGAGTGAGCACGGAGTGAATGCTCTGAACAAAGCGAGGGTGTGTGTGGAGGGTGGTGGGTTGGTGTGTTGGTGGTGGGATGGACCGAGGATGCCTATGATGGGGGTAGCCTGCAGAAGAGGAGTGTGTTGTGGGGGAAGGGAAATGGGCAGGGGGGGGGGGGGGGGGGCGAGGGGCGGGGGCGGGGGGGGGGGGGGGCTGAGGAAGTGGACCATGAGCGCCGGGTCCTCCCTCTCCTGGGGGTGTTTGTGGCTACTGGGGGGGCATAGCGAGGGTAGGGGTGGGGGTGGGGACTGAGGAGGCGGAAACCAGGTGAGAGTTTCCTCTCCTCTCTCTTCCTCTCCTCTCCTCTCCTCTCCTCTCCTCTCTCTCCTCCTCCTCCTCTCCTCTCCTCTTCCTCTCCTCTCCTCTCCTCTCCTCTCCTACTCCTCTCCTCTCCTCTCCACTATCCTCTCCTCTCCCTCTCCTCTCCTCGGCCTCTCCTCTCCTCCTCTCTCCTCTCCTTCCTCTCCTCTCCTCTCCTCCTTCCTCTCTCTCCTCCCTCTCCTTCAATCAACAACAACAACAACACAATGGCATGTGCAGATTGCATGATGGGAATAGTCTCTTTCCGCAACATATACGGCTCCCCCCCCCCCCCCCCGCCCCCCCGCACACACACAGCCGCACCACACACACACACCATTCACACACCACACACCATACCCACCCCCCCCACCCACAATTGTCGTTATTTTCACTACACACACACCACACAACAAACACACAAACACCATCTGCCAATACGCCATCTCGGCCACAAACCGAAAACCAACAACACGCAGCCATCAACCAAAAACCAATGAGCATGTGCAGATTGATGATGAGAATTTCTTTCCGCAACCCCTACCCTATCCCCCCACCCCCCCACACCACACACACCACACACACTAACCACCACCCGCCACACACCCCCAAAACCACCAACACCTACACATTCCCATACAACCTCCAACAACAACGGCCCCGTGCAGATTGATGATAGGGAAACTTTTCCGCAACCCATACCACCACCACATACCCATACCCACACCACCACCACCACACCAACCACACCATTTCCACCCACCAACCAAAACGAACAACACCATAGTGTCACCACCTAACAACAAACAACAATCACAACGACCATCAAAGACAACCATGCAACAAACAACAACAACAACAATCATGTGCAGATCGATGACATAACGTCTTCCCGCAACAGTTTGGCGCTTGCCCCTTTCAACCAAATTGTGTGTGTATTGTGTGTGTGTGGGGAGTAGATTTGCAACCCATACCTCCACCACCACCATACCCCCCCCCCCCCCCCACACACACACACACACACACACCGCACCACCACCACCACAATTATCAAAAACAACAACAACAACACAACAACAAACGTCATGTTGCAGAATTGATGACGAGAACGTCTTCCCGCAACAGTTTGGCGCTTCCTTTCCTCCCAACTTCATGGAGGTGACCTACACCATCTACAAACGAATGTTCAGAGTGTATGGACACATCTACCACTCACACTTCAAGCAGGTTAGTGTCAGACCCAGGGGGGGGGGGGGGGGGGGGAGATATTATATCAAATAGTGAGATTATATATTTATTGCATTAATATTATGTAACACACCTATTCAAGCAAATGAGTGTCAGATTTTGTAGTGTGGTATGTGTGTGTAGTGTGTGAAGGAGGGGGGTGGGGGGGGGATATTAGATCAAAGATAACATGTATATATTTATTTGTATTATATGGTGGTAACATACCTATTCAAGCAAATGAGTGTCAGATTTTGTAGTGGCGGGGGTGGGGAGGAGCAGGATAGTTTGGTGGGTGGGTGCTGATGGGGGATAGGGAGATGATATTAGATCAAAGATTACATGATATATTTATTGTATTATATTATGTAACACACCTATTCAAGCAAGTGAGTGTAAGACCCCGGGGGGGGGGATATTATATCAAACATTACATTATATACCGGTATTGTACTATGTTACGCACCCATTCAAGAAGGTGAGTGTCAGATCCTCAGGGGGGGGGGGGGGCGGGGGGGACTTTAGATCAAAGATAACATTATAACCGTACTGACAGGAAAATTTTGGGAGTTTTAATTTGACGGAAGCAACCTTCCACTAATCGAGGCGTGTAATACTTCTGCGACGGAAAAAACGTCAACCCGTTATCAGGTGCGATATTAGGGTATAGGTTCCACCTAGGGCTTACTACCCTGCCTTGGGACCTGCCGCCTGCGCCTTCCAGCTCAACACGCAGCGTTTGACAAGATTTCCCCAGATCTCATGGCCGAGCCTCTCGATAGATCAGCGAAAGTATACTTGTTTTTATATTATGTTACGCACCCCATTCAAGCAGGTGAGTTTCAGTCCCCAGGGGGTGGGGGGGGGGGATTAGATCAAAGATAAACAGTAATGTATTGTTTTATATTATGTACGCACCCATTCAAGCAGGTGAGTGTCAGATCCGCAGGGGGGGGGGGGGGGGGGGGGATATGTGGTCTGGTATGATTGCGGAAAGATTAATATTATGTAATGTAATCTACCACTCACACTTCAAGCAGGTGAGTGTCAGACCACAGGGGGGGGGGGGGGGGTGGTGGGGGGGGGGGGGGGGAGATATTTGGATCAAATATTACATTCTCTATATTTATTGTTTTATATTTGTTGACGCACCTATTCAAGCAGGTGAGTGTCAGACCCACAGGGGGGGGGGAGGGGGGGGGGGGGGGGGGTGGGGGGGGGGGGGGGGGGGGGGGGGGGGGGGGGGGGGGGGGGGGGAGATATTGGATAAAAGATTACATTCTATATTTATTGTTTTATATTTTGCAACGCAGCTATTTAAGCAAGTGAGTGTCAGACCCACGGGTATTATATTAGTCTCTGACTCAAAACGATCAGAAAATCGCTATTATATAGTCTCTGCCCTGAACACTACCAGAGAATGTATTATACATTTATATTGTCTCTACCTCAACACTACCAGAGAAAGCATTATATTGTCTCGGACTCAATCCACCCCACCCCAACCTTCCCCATGGCAGATTTGCTCCCTCGACGAAGAGCCCCACCTGAACACTTGCTTCAAGCATTTCATCTTCTTCACCTTGGTGAGTGGTCTTTCTAAAACCTTCAACCCTGAACCCTGAAACCCTGAACCCTTCAGAGCATCCTCTGAGCACTTGCTTCAAGCATGCCATCTTCTTCACCTTGGTGAGTGGTCTTTCTAAAACCCTGAACCCTATACCCTAAACCCTAAACCCTGAAGATCCCCACCTGAACACTTGCTTCAAGCATTTCATATTCTTCACCTTGGGTGTGTTAGTCTTTTTAAAACCCTAAACCCCTAAACCCTGAAGAGCCCCACCTGAACACTTGCTTCAAGCATGCCATCTTCTTCACCTTGGTCTTTCTAAAACCCTAAACCCTGAACCCTAAAGGGCGCGCCTAAACCCTGAAGAGCATCACCTGAACACTTGCTTCAAGCATTTCATCTTCTTCACCTTGGTGAGTGGCCTTTCAAAAACCCTAAACCCTTAATCACCTTCTCATCAGTCTCAACCATCTCAACCATCTTCTTCACCATCACCATCTTAAACCATCATATCCAGCAACCATTGCTTGTAGTATTTCAACAATTTCAACCATCTCAACCATCTCAACCATCATATTCACCATCACCATCACCATCTTCAACCATCTCAACATCATATTCACCATCAACCATCATACCATCTCAACCATCATATTCACCATCACCATCTCAACCATCTCAACCATCATACTCCACCAATCACCATCACCATCAAACCATCAACTATCATATTCACCGATTTCGTCAACCATCATAACCATCACCATCACCATCTCAACCATCTCAACTTCTATCTCATCACCATCACCATCTCAACCATCTCAACCATCATATTCACCATCACCATCTCAACCATCTCAACCATGTCAACCATCATATTCACCATCACCATCACCATCTCAACCATCTCAACCATCTCAACCATCATATTCACCATCACCATCACCATCTCAACCATCTCAACCATCATATTCACCATCACCATCACCATCTCAACCATCTCAACCATCATATTCACCATCACCATCACCATCTCAACCATTGGTTGCAACATTTAAACCATTTCAGCAATTCCAATTAACTCAACCATCTCAACAATTTCAACCACCTCAACCATTTCAACCATTTAAACCATTTAAACCACCTCAACCATCTCAACCATTTCAACCATCTCAACCATTTCAACCATTTCAACCACCTCAACCATCTCAACCATTTCAACCATCTCAACCATTTTAACCATCTCAACCATTGCTTGTAGCATTTCAACCATTTCTTCGATCTCAACCATCTAAACCATTGCTTGTCGCATTTCAAGCATTTAAACCATTCCAATCATCTCAACCATCTTATTCTCCATCACCATCTTATCCATCTCGACCATTGCTTGTAGCATTACAAACCATTTACAAATTGATTGTAGCATTTCAACCATTCCAACCATTCCAACCATCTTATTCATTATCACCATCTTATCCATCTCGACCATGGCTTGTATCATCTCAACCATTCCAATCATCTCAACCATGGCTTGTAGCATTTCAACAATTCCAATTATTTCAATCATTCCAATCATCTCAACCATTGCTTGTAGCATTTCAACCTGGTGGAGGAGAAGGAACTAGCCCCCCTCCAAGAGCTCATAGACCAATTCACAGGCAAGGTAAAAGCTGAGCCAGCATAGTATTATTTGTTTTTGGCGGAGCCCCCCCTTCTCTAGCCCCCAGTGTCCCCGCGTTGCCCGTCTGTGCAAACACAAGAGACCCTGGCCCTTTCGTAAACCCTGGCATAGCCCCCCCTTCTCTAGCCCCCAGTGTCCCCGCGTTGCCCGTCTGTGCGACCACAAGAGACCCTGGCCCTGTCGTAAACCCTGCCCCCCCCCCCCCCCCCCCTTCTCTAGCCCCAGTGTCCCCGCGTTGCCCGTCTGTGCGACCATATGAATTCCTGGCCCTAACCGGCCCCTGGCCCTGTCAGAAACCCTGGCTTCAGTCTGCTGCACTCCGGTGCCACCCTTCCACGAGGGCAGAGACCAATTCAAAGGCAAGGTCACTGTAGCACAAATTCAGGGCCCCCGTCGGTAAAACGATTGTTTGGGTTTCAGTTCATCAATCATTTTTATTTTTAGCACCTCCTATCACGAGGTTGGGCAAGTCCTTTTAGCCTATTTCGCCTACCCCCGGACTGTACCATACATACAAGGTAAAAGCTGAGCCTGCATAGTGCTGTTTCTTTTTGGGCCTACACCCAGCAGCTTCTATGTAGCCCCTTTAGGACAATCCACCTTTGGGACAAACCTGAAGCCAGCTAGCGCTAGCATGGCAGGCATTCCAATGCAGCTGTAATCTATGGGCTTGACTCAGTCGCTGGCTAATGGAGCTGTGTGGAAGCTGCTACGCGTGGCCCAAAGAACACAGCTGCATTGGAATGCCTATCATGCCAGCTTTCAGACACACTAGCTGGCTTCAGGTCTGGCCCATGGGTGGGTGAATGGAGCTGCTACGCATAGCCCTAAGATCACAGCTGCATCGGAACGCCTTTCATGCCAGCTTTCAGACACACTAGCTGGCTTCAGGTCTGGCCCATGGGTGGGTGAATGGAGCTGCTACGCATAGCCCTAAGATCACAGCTGCATCGGAATGCCTTTCATGCCAGCTTTCAGACACACTAGCTGGCTTCAGGTCTGGCCCATGGGTGGGTGAATGGAGCTGCTACGCATAGCCCAAAGATCACAGCTGCATTGGAATGCCTTTCGTGCCAGCTTTCTGACACATTAGCTGGCTTCAGGTCTGGCCTAAGGGTGGGTGAAAGGAGCTGCCTAGAAGCTGCTTCGCGTAGCCCAAAAAAGAAACAGTGCTGCATAGCAGGGCATGAAGGAAACTAGCATGGTACAAATGTCATATAGCGCCATATGAACTAGTTTCTTGTAGTGACAAATACTTTAGTGTCTTGTTGTGTCAACATGCATGGTACAAGTTTCTCATAGCGTCATATGATCCACTTTCTTGTATTGTCAAATGCTTTACTGCCTTACTGCAAGACACATGCTATAGCATGAAGGAAAGTAGCATGGTACAAGTTTCTTGAAGCTTCCTATGATCTGCGTTCTTGTACTGTCAAATATAGTGTCTTGAATTGGCAACGAGCATGGAAAAAGTTTCTTGAAGCTTCCTATGATCTACTTTCTTGTACTGTCAAATATAGTGTCTTTAATTGGCAACGAGCATGGAAAAAGTTTCTTGAAGCTTCCTATGATCTGCTTTCTTGTACTGTCAAATGTAGTGTCTTGAATTGGCAACGAGCATGGAAAAGGTTTCTTGAAGCTTCCTATGATCTACTTTCTTGTATTGTCAAGTATAGTGTCTTGAAGTGTCAACAAGCATGGTACATGTTTCTCATGAGGCTATATAAACTAGCTTCTTGTATTGACAAGCGATAAAGTGTCTAGTAGTGTCAATAAGCATTGTACACGTTTCTTGTAGCGTCATATGTACTAGTTTCTTGTAGTGACAAATGATAGTGTCTTGTAGTGTCAACGAGCAAGGTACAAGTTTCTTATAGCGTCATATGGTAGCTTTTCTTTTCCGCTACGAGCAGCAGCTTCTAGGCAGCTCCCTGAGCAAGCCACTGAGATAAGCCCCGAGATTTCAACAGGACTGGAAATATTATTTCGTCAGCTTCCAGACGCATTACGTCGCTGCATGTTTGGCGGGGTAGCAAGCCAGGGGAACCGCCTAGAAGCTGCTGCTGGTAGCTGAAAATAAAAGCTATGCATCAAGGGGTTCCTAGGATCATCCAAACCTGAAGCAACCTTGTGCATCTGGAAGCTGGCAGAATCAGGCCCGTAGCTTTTCTTGTCAGCTACGAGCAGCAGCTCCCTGAGCCAGCCGCTGGGCCAAGGCCCAAGATTTCAACAGCACTGGAGAGCTGATTCGACCAGCTTCCAGATGCACTAGGTTGCTGTAGGCTTGGATGGGTAGCAAGCCAGGGGAGCTGCCTAGAAGCTGCTGCTATCTGCCGTAGTGATAGGCAGAGATGGAGAGACACAAGTTGCCGGTTGCTGCTTGAGGATAAATGGGATGATCCTAGGGACCCCTTGATGCCTAGCTTTTTATTTTCAGCTGCCAGCAGCAGCTTCTAGGCGGCTCCCCTGGCTTGCTACCCCGCCAAACCTAAAGCAAGCTCGTGCATCTGGAAGCTGGCATAATCAGTTACCATATACAGAACTGCTAAAATCTTGGGACTGAGCCTAGCGGCTGGCTCGGAGATCTGCTTAGAAGCTGCTGCCGGTGGTGGTCATATTCGAGTGTATGTTACAGCCCAGGGGTGGCCTAATATGCTTAGGGGACTTGCCCAACCTCGAATGACCAAAAACATGTATACATTTACAGCGGGGGCTACTTGAAAATACCACTCGTGGTGAATTGGCCTTTGATATTCAGTAATTTTATCTGGCAATGTCTTCAAATTATCGGCAGCCCTGTGCTTACATTCTGTACTCTGGAGTTTGGTGTAGTGTTTATACTACCCATGCTTGAACTTGTACTTGAACTTGGTTACATAGCTTCCGCCAGCAATTTGGCTGCTCCCCGTCTTTGGCAGTAAAACAATTATTACTAGGAAAATGTAAACTCGAACAAATCACTTTTTTCCATTTTTCATTTTTCATTCTGTACTCTGGAGTTTGGTGTAGTGTTTATACTATCCATGTTTACTCTGCCTGAAGATAGGCGGTGAGCAGCCTGAAGGAAAGGAAGGGGGGGGAAGCGATTTGTTCGTGTTTACATTTTCCTGGTAATAATGATTTTTACTTCCAAAGCCGGCCAAATTGCCGACTGAAGCTATGTACCGTAACCAAGTTCAAGTTCAAGAAGGCTGATAGGCCATTGAATCTAATCAAAACCAAATAAAGATATAACTCAGGTTTTAACTTGACGTTTTTGGTGGAGCCCTCCCTTCTGGGGGGCGGGAGCCCCCAGGGTCACCCATTTGTCCGATTGTGTGCTTGACCTAACTGGCTCCTAGTCCTGTCGTAAACCCACTTACCACCCTTCAAAAAGTCGGACAGCCAAGTAGCCAACACTCTCCGCCATTTTTTTCACGTCGCTTGCGATGCGCTTAGGACTAGTTCATCACACAACCGTTGTAAATTAATAAATTAAACACGTAGTCCCAACTGCTGCGGGATTATTAACTTGAACTTCAACTTGGTTACACGGCTCCAGCCTTTAAGGCTGCTCGCCTTCTTCGGATTATTCTGATTAGGGTAATGTTTACACAACTTGAGACATGACAGGAATGATCAGATTTTGATTGATAATGCGACCGGCAAAGATGGCAAGCAGCCAAATTGCTGGCTGGAGCCATGTAATCAAGTTTAAAAACGTATCTTGTCCGCTTATGATGATGAATTGTTACAAGGTTCTATACGCTAGCAATTCGTTGTGTAACCTTTTGCGGAATCTAATACTTCCCCCCGTGTAGTAGCCACGGAAACCAGGGAGTGGTACAGGGTTCGAACTCATACCGATTATAGACATGTCCAGGTCTCTACACCGATAATATAACGATTTGTCAAGGTCAAGCTCCCCTTAGTATGAACCCTGTTTTTGCACGGGGGACAAGGAATTGCAAAACGGTGATCAGCCTAGAGTTGGCTGATAGCCCAGGGGCAATAAAAAAATGAAAAAGTGATTTGTTCGAGTTTACATTTTCTGGTAATAATATATATATTTTACTGCCGAAGACAACGAGCAGCCAAATTGCTGGCTGAAGCTATGTAACAAAGTTCAAGTTCAAGCCCAGGGGCAATCAAATCCAAGGATGTGGAGGAGTAAGCACGGCCTACACGAGTATCTACTGCCATGAAAATATAAATACTTGGCTTGAAACTATCTAATCCGCAGAGTATGCTACCTGGTTTCCGTGGGTATCGCACGGGAGGACTTGGATTGGAAGACGGTGAGTACCCTAGAGTTGGCTGAAAAAACATGTGGCGATCCAATTCAAGGATGTGGAGGAGTAAGAACGCCTATACGAGTATCTACTGCCATGAAAAGGTACAGACATGGCTTGAAACTATCTATTCCGCAGAGTATGCTACCTGGTTTCCGTGGGTATCGCACGGGGGAATTGGAATTGGAAGATGGTGAGCAGCCCAGAGTTGGCTGACCATGTAACAATCCAATTCAATCCAAGAAGGTGAGAGAGTAAACAGTGTTTACTCTCCCACTGTTTTTTCCTACTGGCTGGCCATGTCCAACTCCAAGGGTGGTAGGAAGAAGGTGAGGGGAAGGTAGCAAGAAGGTGGTAGGAAGAAGGTGAGAGAGTAAACACCACTGTTTTTGGCGGAGCCCCCTCTTCAAAGGGGCGGGAGCCCCCAGGGTTACCCATTTGTCCGTTTGACCGAAAAACTTGAAGCCTGACACGTCAGCCAATGGTCGCGTAACTAACTAGCTTCCCTTGCCACCTTTTGCTCCGTCGCGATCACTCTCCGCCAATTTTTAGCGTCGCAGGCGACGCTGCATAGAACTTGTTTCATCCTACAACCCCTCACCATTCTGTTGCCATTTCGTCACAGCACGGCGACGCACGTGACTGGCTAAACTAGCCAGAAATGCCCCCCCCCCCCCCCCCCCCCCCCCGACCCCCCTGGGCCCCGCGCTTTGCTCTCCACGGAGTTCGGGGGGCAGCACGTCGCACTGGAGTCGCACCGAGTCACTGGTAAACGCGCCGCAGGAAAAAAACACCGACTGGTAAACACAGCATTCACGAGTATCTGCAGCCCACACGAGTCTATGAGTATCTGATGCCATTTCAAGTTACCAGGTCTAATATTGGCTGCCAAGAAACAGTTGGCACTGTTTGGCACTGCCACGTAACAAAGAGTGCCATTTCAAGTGACCAGGCAGCTTGGCACTGCCAAGTAACAAAGAGTGCTATTTCAAGAAACCCTCCACCACCAGGTCTAGTATCGGCTGGCAAGAAACCAATACCTGGATATGGTATGTGTGTATGTGTGTCTAGTATCTGCTGCCAAGAAACCAATACCTGGACATGTCTTGACCCCAATCTTTTTAGTATTCGAGATGTCAGCTATACTACCTGACCTCGCACTTCATCGTCATCTGAACAGAAGACGATGAAGTGCGAGGTATTCGAGATGTCTAAGTATTTATACAAAAGTAATGATAACACCTGGTGGGGCGTGGTATTAAGAGAACCCCGTCTTACGGCGGTAGGGAACGGGCTGCTACTTTACCTGGACAAAGCTAGCATGGCGGTTGACATCGACCGCGAACACTAAAGCGCACCTGTTGGGATTCGAACCCGGAACCGTTGTCGATCTAGGAGCTCTGCCACTGAGCCATTCGTTGAACGGGGATAAGTACTTCTGATTCTGAGGTACTTATACTTATAACTTTTTAATGTTTTAATCCTTGAATCTGATATGATTCCGATCTAAACTGCTTCTGAGGTACTTATACTTATACAGCAAGTCAGCCCGCCACACTACGGTATGCGGGCAGAGTAAACATGGATAGTATAAACGTGTTGTTGAGCTGTGCTATTACCACACAGCCACCTGATCAGGTGGCTGTGTGGCAAAACCACAGCTTAACTGCATCACATTCTAGAGTGATGACTACAATCCTTCAAGTCAACATGTGTGTCAACATACAAGTGTCAGCATGTGTGTCAGTCGGGCAATCAGATATCTACCAGAGTTACGACTAGACATGGGCGTCAAGCAGGGGAGCTGCCCAGAAGCTGCTACAGCGTCAGGATGTCAGCATGTGTGTCAGTCGGGTAATCAGATATCTACAAGTGTTACGACTAGATGCAGGCGCCAAGCAGGGGAGCTGCCCAGAAGCTGCTACAGTGTCAGGGTGTCAGCATGTGTGTCAGTCAGGCAATCAGGTGTCTGAAAGTGCTACGCATAGACACGGGCGCCAAGCAGGGGAGCTGCCCAGAAGCTGCTACAGTGTCAGGGTGTCAGCATTTGTGTCAGTCAGGCAATCAGGTGTCTGAAAGTGCTACGCATAGACACGGGCGCCAAGCAGGGGAGCTGCCCAGAAGCTGCTACAGTGTCAGCATGTGTGTCAGTCAGTCAATCAGGTATCTACAGGTGTAACGCACAGACACAGGCGCAAACACCTCTTTGATAATCCACCCCATGTCTATGCATAAAAACCGTTGCGACCAATCTCGCTTTGAAGCGCTCAACGTGGCCATCTTGGTACAGCTTCCTAGCTAGGGCAAACATTTGTGCGTAAATCACCCCCGCCCCCCCTGTCTGCGTCTACCCATCAGATATGCGTGATGGGGTTCCAGGGGGATGACAGCCCCCCCCCCCCACCCTGTCTGCGTCTACCCATCAGATATGCGTGATGGGGTTCCAGGAAGCTCCGGGGGCTGCTTCACTGGCTGGCTCTCACTCCCGTCAGGATCCACCACACTCCTCAGCAGCCTCCCCAGCCCCACCTCACTCACTTCCCTGCCCTTGCCACTGCCCCCCTTGCTGTCTCCTTCCTTACTGCCAGAGCCTGAGGAGGGCCTGTCCCCACCTGACGTGTCGCCTTCGGCAGCCGCGGGGGAGGCCTTGCCAGGCTGTTCCGAAAACAGAGGAGATGCGTCTCCCCGGGGTGAGGCCCTGCCAGGCTGTTCCAAACCCACAGGAGATGCGTCTTCCCGGGGGGAGGCCCTGCCAGGCTGTTCCGAACCCACAGGAGATGCGTCTCCCGAGGAGTCTATGGAGAGCAAGGGAGGTAGGGCAAACTTGGCTCCCTTCTTGGCCCCGGGTGTGCTGGGTTCTTTCCCCTGACCTAAGGATCGCAGTGCTGAAGGTGTGGACGGTGTCGTACGCTCCGAAAACTGCAGATGCCCAGGCCCTGAGGGAGAAGGGAGGTCACCAGCACCAGCACCAGCACCACCACCTACAACAAAACCACCACCAGCACCACCTATACCACCACCACCAGCACCACCAATGCCACCACCAATACCACCACCACCCGCACGTGTTCCACCACCACCACCACCAATACCACCGCCACCACCACCCGCACGTGCTCCACCACGAGATGTTGCTACCATCGCCTGTGCCAGCGAGTTGACGGCATCCCTGAGGCTTGACAGTTCAAGCACCAGCTCACTCACGTCGGCGCTGGTCCCAGACCGGCGAGCTGCAGGCTCGTGAAAGCGGCTATGACTTGAGCTCCCCCTGCTCCGTGACTGCGCGGGGCCTTGTGACTTAAAGCTTCGCCCGGCCTTGCTCCGTGACAGGGTGGCGGAGGGCTGTAGCCTCATGGCGCCGCTGGGGCGGATTAGGGCAGCGTCGGAAGTGACGGGGGTCGGTAACAGGAGGTTGTGGTAGGAGGGGTCCAAGCCGGGCTCCCTGAGGCTGTCTGCTTGGCTTGGCTGTCGGCTGGGCGCCCGGCTGGCGGCGCGGCTGATGCCACTACGCATCCCGGATGACGCGGTTGCTGTGGCAGCGGTGGCAGCAGTGAGTGAAGATACCTGTTCAGCCAGGCTGTCGTCCACACCCCCATAGTCCGGGTTATCAACTCCTGAAAGGGAAGTGGTGGTGGTGTGTGTGTGTGTGTGTGTGAGTGGGGGGGGGGGGGGGGGGGGGGGGCAGTCCCCACCGCCATGGTCCGGGTTATCAACTCCTGAAGGGTGTGTGTTTTGGGTTAGGGTTTCAGGGCTATGGATCAGAATATGGACAAGCATATATGAAGTGTTTTGCTTTTAAAGGATGTACTTGAATGTGTGTGTATGTGTGTATATGTTTACAAGAAAGTGTGTGTTTATGGGTGTATGTGTCTACTTGTACGTGTGAGTCCGTGCGACAGTCATGTGAAAGCCAAGCCAAGCCAAGACATGTGAAAGCCAAGACATGTGAAAGCCAAGCCAAGCCAAGACATGTGAAAGCCAAGACATGTGAAAGCCAAGCCAAGCCAAGCCAAGACATGTGAAAGCCAAGACATGTGAAAGCCAAGACATGTGAAAGCCAAGCCAAGCCAAGACATGTGAAAGCCAAGACATGTGAAAGCCAAGCCAAGCCAAGCCAAGACATGTGAAAGCCAAGACATGTGAAAGCCAAGCCAAGCCAAGACATGTGAAAGCCAGATAGGCTGAGGGGAGTTCCCAACCCAATAAAAAAGCGAAAAATTTAATATCAGGAGGGCCGCAGGAGGGTGTGATAATAACTAATAATTGATAAAGTGGTCCCAAAGAAACACGCTGGGGGTGGTGGTGTGTGGGGGAGGACAGTGATGGTGTGTGTGTGGGGGGGTGGTGTGTGTTGTGTGTGTGGGGGGGTATATATGAAGTGGTCCCAAAGAAACACCAGAAATTACTGGATTTTACGATGAACAGCGCTTGATATATCCCCCAGAGGTTGGGCAAGTTGGCCATAGGTTCATCTCCACAGATGCAAACTTACCAAACCCAGGGATGTCCAAAACAAACGGACATACCTGTCCCATTCACATGTCCCGAACAGACAAACCTTTCCCAAACCTTTCCCTAACAGACAAACCTTTCCCTAACAGACAAACCTTTCCCAAACCTTTCCCTAACAGACAAACCTTTCCCTAACAGACAAACCTTTCCCGCACAGCTGCCCCACACAATCGGTCAGACCTGTCCCATACACCTGGCCCATAATCCTGCCCCAAACAAACGGTCATACCTGAACCACACACCTGGCCCAAACATGCGGACATACCTGAAATCACTGGATTTGTGGATTTGCTGAGGTCCAACTTCCTGAATGCATCTGCGACAATGGTCGACATCTTCTGTGCCTCAGTCATGCTGCCCCCTCCCCCCTCCGACGTATCTTTTGAGTGGATGGGAGTTAGGAGGTGGAGGAAGGGGGGCACGCATATATCGTCAACGTTCATGGTGGACTCGACCTGCAAAGCGAGAAAGGATAGGATTGTCTTTAAAATAGCGTTGGATGAAAGAGTTGATGAGAGTCAGGAGGTGGAGGAAGGGAGGCACGCACATATCGTCCACGTTCATGGTGGACTCCACCTGCACGGTGAGAAAAGGATAGCGTTGTTTTTAAAATGGGGCCAAGCCACAATTACAAGCAATAATGGGGCTAAGCCACGTTCATGGTGGACTCAACCTGCACAGCGAGAAAAGGATAGCGTTGTCCTTAAAATGGGGCCAAGCCACATTTGCCATCGCAATAATTTGCCCACATAAGCCCAGATTTGACCACATGCCGGTTGCATATGAATCCAGGAAGTACAAGCCTGCTGAGAAGGACTACGCCAATGACTCGCCACACGTCGCATGAAGGAGTCCCTCCCGCCTGGAGGGTGACACTTACTGTGTCTGCCATGGTGACTTTCCCCAGCTGCGGCGTACGGAAGGGTCCCCTTAACACCACGCCCCTCCAGGCGTTGTCTTTTTTTTTACGCCAATGAGCCAATGGCAGCTTTTATTATAGCTGCCTAATACTTGGCAAGCGGGCTCCCAAGGGACTTGAATGACCTTAATAAGAGCTTACTCATTACAAAGCCTATTGCAACAGACATTGCCAATGAACCAATGAACCAATGAGCCAATGGCAGCTTTTATTTTAGCTGCTTAATACTTGGCAAGGGGGCCCCCAAGGGCCGGTACGTGAATGCAAGGTAATTCAAAGCGCGCGCTTTTGCGCTTTTGAGCGCTGACTTTTTGACCCCCTCTGCACTTTAAGTGCAGTTTTTTGCAACCCCTTGTGGGCGCTGCAAGCAATTTTTGCGCTTTTTGCACTACAAAGCGCAGTTTTTGTGTTTTCATGTGCGCTGAAGCGCTGGCCAATTTGGCCATTTGAAGTACCCTGCTTGAATGACCTTAATAAGAGCTCACTCATTACAAAGCCTATTACAATAGACACTGCCAATTAAACAATGAACCAATCTCAATGACTAGACCTGCTCGATTCTCCAAGATACGCAACTGAATCAGTGCACTAAAAGCGCGCAAACGGAAAACGGCAAGAACCGGTAAACAGACGACGGAGTTGACAACAAACCCAGCAAAAAAACGACAGACATAACATTATAACATAAGAACACAGCATAACATCGCGTCACATAACATAATGACAGGCATAACATCAGATAACATAATAACTGGCATAACATAACATAACAGACATAACATAATGACATAACATCACGTCACATAACATAACGACAGACATAACATCACGTCACATAACATGACGACAGGCATAACACAATATAACATAACATAACGACAGACATGACATAAGGTAACATAGATAACGACAGACATAATATGACATAACATAACGACAGACATAATCTGGACACAATATAACATAACATAACATAACGACATACCTGCGCCATGCATAACATAAAATAACGACTGACATAATATGACATAACATAACGACAGACATCATATAACATAACATGACGACATACCGGCGACATACATAACATAAAATAACGACATACCGACGACATACATAACATAAAATAACGACAGACATAATATGACATAACATAACAACAGACATAATATAACATAACGACATACCTGCATATAACATAACATAACGACATACCTGCATATAACATAACATAACGACATACCTGCATATAACATAACGACATACCTGCATATAACATAACATAACGACAGACATAATATAGCATAACGACATACCTGCATATAACATAACATAACATAACGACATACCTGCATATAACATAACGACATACCTGCATATAACATAACGACATACCTGCATATAACATAACATAACGACATACCTGCATATAACATAACATAACATAACGACATACATAACATAACATAACATAACGACATACCTGCATATAACACAACATAACGACATACATAACAATAATACATAATATAACAATAACACATAATATAATGATACATAACATAACATAACGACATACATAACATAACGACATACATAACATAACATAACAATAACACATAATATAATGACAGACAGAACATAACAAGCATGGGGCGACCGTGGGATACCTCAACCCACCTCAATCACTAGATCTGCTCGGTTCTCTAAGAACACATAGTTCTGTTTTTCCCGAATGCGTCCGTAGACCTCCGCCATGAGCGTAATGAGCATATTAGTGAACAGCAACACGACGACGAAGTCAAAAAGGCAGATTAGGATGATGGCAACCTGTTGGTGGGGCACATGGTGGTTAGAGGGTATAGCAGTCCAGATGTGTCTGTATACCTCCAACATGAGGGTATTGAGCATGTTAGTGAACAGCAACACGACGACAAAGTCAAAGAGGCAGATCAGGATGATGGCAACCTGTCAGTGGGGCACATGGTGGTTAGGTGGTGTAGCAGTCCGGATGCGTCCGTATACCTCCGCCATGGGCGTAGTGAGCATGTCAGTGAACAGCAACACGACGACAAAGTCCGTATACCGTCCGTATACCGTCCGTATACCGTCCGTATACCTCCGCCATGGGTGCAATGAGCAGCACAATGACGAGGTCAAATAGGCAGATTAGGATGATGGCAACCTGTCGGTGGGGCATAGGATGGTTAGGTGGTATAGCAGTCCAGATGTGTCCGTATACCTCCAACATGAGGGTAGTGAGCGTGTTAGTGAACAGCAACACGACGACAAAGTCAAAGAGGCAGATCAGGATGATGGCAACCTGTCGGTGGGGCACATGGTGGTTAGATGGTGCAGCAGCCCGGATGTGTCTGTATACCTCTGCCTTGTGCGTAATGAGCATATTGGTAAACAGCAACAAGATGATTCGATTTTCGTGTGTGTGTATGTGTACCTGTGTGTGTGTGTGTGTGTGTGTGTGTGTGAACAGCAACACGGAGATTTTATTTTTCAGACTAAGATGATGGCAACCTGAAGGTGGGGCACATGGTGGTTAGGTGGTGGTTAGGTGGTACTGTAGTTTAGCATGACAAGTGGTCTGGTGGCATTTACTAGTGTTTGAAAAACTAATATTAAATAATATTATTATTATAGTGTCACAGTAATATTAGTTTTTCAAATAAATTCGAATTTCTGGTGAGACAGCTAGTCAGACTAATATTATATAATAATATATAATATTATTCACTAATATTAGATAACATAGCTGACCCCTAGGCATAACTAGTGGTTGGGTGGCATGTAGACGGCAATACTGCCCACAGTATCACAGTAACGTGACGGCATGGTACACACACATGCAAAAATAAAATAATCTACGCACACATATACACACACATACACAAATTTAATAAAATAAAAAAACATACACACATATACACACACATACACAAACATAATAATATACCAGTCCCATGACGAAATAAAAATAAAAATCGAGAAGACAAGGGTATTACCTCCGGGTGGCGAGTGGGAAGAGCGAGTGCTGGGTCTAGGCGGGTTACTGATATAATATAATATAACATGGCACGGGTAAAAACAAGACAAGGGCATTACCTCCGGGTGGCGAGAAGAGCGAGTGCTGGGTCTAGGCGGGTTACTGATATAATATAATATAACATGGCACGGGTAAAAACAAGACAAGGGCATTACCTCCGGGTGGCGAGAAGAGCGAGTGCTGGGTCTAGGCGGGTTACTGATATAATATAATATAACATGGCACGGGTAAAAACAAGACAAGGGCATTACCTCCAGGTGGCGAGAAGAGCGAGTGCTGGGTCTAGGCGGGTTACTGATATAATATAATAAATATAATATAATATAATATATCAGTCTCGTGACAATAAAAAACAAGAATACACGCTGAGACACGGGTACAAAAAAAAGACAAGGGCATTACCTCCGGGTGGCGTGTGGGAAGAGCGAGTGCTGGGTCTAGAGGGTTATACGTGGTCATGTATGCCGACATGAGAGCTTTGCCGAAGTTGTTGAAGTACATCCAGAGCTCATCCGATTCTGGGTCTACCTCACCCCTATTGTCAACTGGCGTGAGGGAGTCTCCAGGGGCCGAGGGTGCAAGGGGGGTTTCTGGAGGGGGCGAGGTGAAGGGGTCGTTCTGCAGGGAGGGGAAGTGAGAGGGGGTGGTTGGTGGTGGTTGGTGGTGGGTGCCAGGGGGGTGCGTATGCCTGTCTGTCTGTCTGTATGCATTCATGCTACAGTCCAGGGGTAGGCCAACTAGGCTAAGGGGACTTGCCCAACCGTGACAGGAAGAGATACAAATACAATATACAATAAAATAAAATATAAAATGAAATAAAATATATAATAAAAACAAATATACAATGAAATAAAATATGCAATAAAATATAATATACAATACGATAAAATATACAATACAATAAAATATACAATACGATCAAATATACGCTAAAATAAAATATACAATATAATAAAATATACGATACGATAAAATATACGCTAAAATAAAATATACAATAAAATAAAATATACAATACGATAAAATATACAATAAAATAAAATATACAATACAAATAAAATACCTACCCATACACGTACGACAAGGAGAAGAGGTTCATGAAGGCAACAGCGAACATAGTCCACAAGATAAAGAGCAGTAAGACGAAGAAGCGCATCAGCATCAGCAACAGCAGCATCAGAATCAGCATCATCAACAGCAGCAGCAGCAGCAGCATCAACAGCAGCAACAGCCATACCCACCCCATACACGTATGACACAGGGAAGAGGTTCATGAAAGCAACAGCGAACATAGTCCACAAGATGATGAGCAGTAAGACGAAGAAGCGCATGCCCTTCACAATTTCACTCGTCATGTAGATGAACGTGCCTAAGCCATCCACTGCCAGGCCAAAAAAGCCAGCCTTAACCCAGAGCAACAGCGTCTCAACAGCCACTAGAGGCCACATGAAATCGTTGTAGGCCAACCCGTAGCGTGTGAGCTGGCAAGGCATGATGACGAGGCAAATGCTGCGGGGGGGGGGGGGGGGGGGGGGGGGGGGGCGGAAAGGTGAGAGGTGGGGGCAGAGGGCAGGGGGAGGGGGAGGGGGAGGGGAAGGGGGAAGGGGAAAGGGGAAGGGGGGAGGGGGAGGGGGAAGGGGGGAGGGGGGAGGGGGGAGGGAGGGGGGGAAAGGGGGGAGGGGGGGAGGGGGAAGGTGAGGAGGGGGGGGGGGGGGGGGGGGGGGGGGGGGGGGGGGGGGGGGGGGGGGGGGGGGAGGGGGGAGGGGGAAGGGGGTTTAGCTGTAATGGCATGTTTATGCAGGCAGGTAACGAGGCGAATGCTGCGCAGGTGTGGCAAGAGACATGATGTTGAATGATCTGCATAGCACGGAATCAGTAGCGTCTCAACAGCACCCAGAGGCCACATGAAGTCGTTGTAAGCCAAATCGTAGTGTGTTTGCTGTCCTCCCATGATGGAGAGGCATATGCTGCGGGGGGGAGGGGCAGAGAGGAGGGCGGAGGAGAGGGAGGGGTGGGGTGGGGTGTGGAAGTGTTTATCCTGTCTTAGCATGATGGAGAGGCATATGCTGCGGGGGGGAGGGGGCGGAAAGGGGAGAGGGGGAGGGGGGAAGGGGGCGAAGAGGAGGGCGGAGGAGAGGGAGGGGTGGGGTGGGGCGTGGAAGTGGTTAAACTGTCTTGGCATGATAATGAGGCAAAAGCTGTGCAGATGTGACAATAAACATCACTTTAAATGATCTGCATTGAACGAACTCCGGGCAAAACTATTGAGGCATGTTGTCTTTTCATGCCTTTGGCTTTCAACATACTACGAATCCCCCTTGTACTGCTTTGGCTTTCCCCCTTGTACTGCTTTGGCTTTCAACATACTACGAATCCCCCTTGTACTGCTTTGGCTTTCCCCCTTGTACTGCTTTGGCTTTCAACATACCACTAAGCAACTCCCAGCCTCGCCTGCATGGAGCCCCCAGGGTTACCCATTTGTCTGTCTGTCTTGGTGACCGAGACGAAGCCTGACACGCCAGCCAACTGTCTCATAACCAACTGCCTTTGGTCAGCTCCATTTCCGTTGCCAACACACTCCGCCAATTTTCCGCATCGCTTGCGACGCTGCATAGGACTTGTCGTCACCCTTTTGTCACCACCACCAACAACAACACTAACAAGCACCAACACCAAAAACACCACCACCGCCACCACCACCACCACTACCGCCGATACAAGGCCCCACCCACCCAAATATGACCACCCACCCACCAGCTTATTAGAGCCTCTTTTATACCACCTTTGTGCACCTACTACCACACTTCGTGTCTTGTCCTGCCTTTGGCTTTCAACATGCCACTCAGCATCTCCCAGCGACGCTGCATAGGACTCGTGGTCACCTTTTTGTCACCTTTTGTCATCTTTTGTGACCTTTTCGTTACCTTTTTGTCCCCTTTTGTCACCTGTCTTGTCCTGCCTTTGGATTTCAACATGCCACTCAGCATCTCCCAGCCTGACCTTTTGAGTAGTGTGTTGACCTTTTGTCACCTTTTGTCACCTTTTCGTTACCTTTTTGTCACCTTTAGTCACCTTTTTGTCACCTGTATTTTCTCACCTGGTGTGTGTGGTGGTGGTGTGGTGGTGTGTGTGGTGGTGATGGTGTGTGTGGTGGGGGTGGGGGACAAGGCGAGCCCAGCCTCACCTGTACGATGCCACACCGATCAACTGTATACATTCTTTATGTACAGATATTTTGAGCCCAGTCTCACCTGTACGATGCCACATCGATCAAGTCCCACAAGGAGCTTAAATAGGGCACTATGCCTAGCATGCGTAAGTGGTACTCCTCAAGCACCAAGTAGTACAGTCCGAAGCTAAAGATGATCACACTCAGGCGGGTTGTGGAGGGGTGGTGTTGAGCCCGGCCTCACCTGTACGATGCCACATCGATCAAGTTCCACAAGGAGTTAAAATAGGGCATTATGCCTAGCTTGCGCAGCTAATGGTGTAGGGGTAGGGTGTGTGTGGTGTGTGTGGTGGGGGTGGGGTGTGTGTTGAGTCCAGCCTCACCTGTACGATGCCACATCGATCAAGTTCCACAAGGAGCTAAAATAGGGCACTATGCCTAGCTTGCGCAACTGGTAGGCCTCTAGTACCAAGTAGTATAATCCAAAGCAAAAGATGATCACGCTAAGGACGGTGGTGGTGCGCCCCCTCGTTGTTTGCATGGCTTCTTCTAAAGAGTGGTATGGGTTGTCATCCACACGGACGATGGCGTAGACGGTGAACACGGCGATGAAAAACATGTAGATCTGTGTAGGTGGGTGGGTAGGGTGTGGGGTGCGAGGTTAGAGTTGTGCGTGGTTAGAGTTGTCAATGGTGGTGGTGCGCCCCTAGTCTTTTGCCTGTTTTCCTCTGAAGTGTGGTGTAGGTTGCCATCCACGCGGATGATGGCGTAGACAGTGAACACGGCGATGAAAAATATGTAGATCTGTGTAGGTGGGTGGGTAGGGTGTGGGGTGCGATGTCTGAGTTGTGTTTGCTGACAGTGGTGGTGCGACTTCTCGTCGTTTGCATGGCTTCTTCTTAAGAGTGGAGTGGGTTATCATCCACGCGGATGATGGCGTAGACAGTGAACACGGCGATGAAAAAGATGTAGATCTGTGTAGGTGGGTGGTTAAGGTGTGGGTGCGATGTTAGAGTTGTATTCCTCGCGTTGGTGGTCAACACACTGGACTTGTTCATGTGCAATTATTGTTGATAATAATGCCTGCTTGCTGCAATCTTGCTTGCTTGCTGCAATTTTGCAAATTTTCTGAGGATTTCTTGAAGGACTCCTCCCAGATGTTGTGGAGCGGGCTTGTCTTTGGCCAACAATGGCCTGCCAATTACAATGTATGTACTGTACTGTACTGTACTGCAAGTTACTGCACTGTACTGTAATGTATTGTGATGTAGTTGATGACCTCCTTGAGAGAGTCACTCCAGCCGGTTTGCACTGGCAAGTCCCTTCTGCCTTGGCTATCCCCTGGACTGTCACATTCACACATACACATACTCCTTACCACCTAAGTCCAACCAGACTCACAATGGCCTTGGTGAAGATCTTCCACATTGAAAGTTTTTCCACTTAAAGTTGATAACCGCCTTAACGGTGTCACTTCTAAAGGTTTGCTCCGGCAAATCCCTTTAGCCTAATTGGCTACCTCCTGGGCTGTAACATACACACACATGCTCTCCACCACCACAGCCCCAACCAGACTCACAATGGCCTTGGTGAAGATCTTCCACATTGCAAAGTTTTTCCACTTATAGTTGATGACTGCCTTGACGGTGTCGCTTCCAAAGGTTTGCACTGGGACGTCTGACTCCATTAGTGTGTGCAGGATGGATCCTTTCCCCAGGCTGGCAGCGTAGGGCAAGCGAACCATAGAGGCCTCCATCATAACCATAGGGCCAGCCTCTGCACTGTCTAGTTTCAGCGATTTCTGCCACATCTCTTTGTATGAGGTGTAGGAGTTGGCTGCACACACGATGGTGCCCTGCGTCGGGGTGGGGTGGGGAGCGTAGTGCGGGGGGGAGTGTGGTGGTGCTGATGGGGGGGGGGGGGGGGGGGGGGGAGGAGTGTTGCTGTGGCCTTACTCCATGCCCAACGCAACCCATCTGTTACCAGCGCCCCCACCCACCACCAACACCCCTCCCTCCCCACTCACAGCAACACTCCAGATGAGGAGAGGAGAGGACCCCCTTGCCTGGTCCCCTCCTCAGTCCCCCCCCCTCCCCCTCCGACTCCCACCCCACCTAGCCCACGCCCCACCCAGCCAACACCTGCCCACCCCACGACACCACCCACCCCACTCAACCCTACCTCACCCCGTGCCACGCCACCCGTCTGACCCACCCATCCCCCCCCCCCCACCACACACACACACCACCTCCTGCCCACCCTACCCACGTCACCACCCACCCACCCACGCACACCCACCTCACCCCGTTCCACCCGACCCGTCTAACCCACCAATGCACACCCACCTGAGCCGCAATGTCGAGGGAATCTCCATGTCACCCACACACCACCAGAGGCAGGCCCGGAGAGAACTCGGGGTAGACATCTCAGGTAGTGCTCCGCAATGTCATCGCTGATAATAAATTGCGTTGCACCGCTAGGTAGGAGCCGGCAGTGACCTGGGCAGGTGTGGGGTGGGTGATTGAGAGGGTGTCGTGGGTGAGAGGGTGAGTGGGTGGGTGGTGAGAGGGTGGGTGGGTAGTTAGGTAGGTAGGTGAGGGAGTGGGTGGTGATGAGGGGGTGGGTGATTGGTGGGTCAGGGAGTAAGGGGTGGGTGGGTAGGTAGGTGGGTGGGGTGAGGGGATGGGTGGGTAGGTAGTGCTCCGCAACATCGCTGATTGCTTTGGTCACTGCTAGGTAGGAGCGGCAGTGGACCTGGGCGGTGGGTGGGTGAGGGGCGGCGTGGGTGAGGGAGTGAAGGGTGGGTGGTAGTAGGTGGGTGGGTGAGGAAGTGGGTGGGGGTCGAGGGGGCTGGTTAGGTAGGTAGGTGAGGGAGTGAAGGGGTGGGTGGGTTAAAGGTAGGTGGGTGGGTAAGGAAGTGGGTGGTAGGTAGTGCTTGCCCCCTTCACAATATGCTGTGGAAAGAGGATCAATGGTTCTCAATCTCAAACTGGTGCATTAAAGCAAAAGTGGCGCGCATAACCAAATAAGATTTACGCCCTAGTAGGATACTTACAGACTGTCTATCACTATTAATATCTTATAGCAGAAAACTAAACAAGTCCTAGGACAGAGCATTTGCGGCATAGAGCATGATTTAAACCACTGTGGCCAAAGAGGAAAGGATCAGGAATAGGGCTGATCAAATAAAAATAAGAGTATATGCGCTTGGTGTGAGGAGCCTGTTACCCCCGGCAATCAAGTGGGTACATCAAAGCGATCGAAGCAGTTACGAGACAGTTTAGAGCATGGTCACGCACGTTTGTGCCAGACTATTCCTTGTTTCTCATGAGTGTGAGAGGCCATTACGAAAGCGGTCTATAGAAAATTGGATGCCCCAAGAGTTTTCGGACTTTATTGCGACAGCGGTATAATTGACTAAAACGACCTTTGCCCAAGAGGAAAGGGTCCAGAAATCAGTTTTACATAAATTAGAGAAGAATGTTGGTTGGGTGACTCCGTGAGGCTTGCCAGTCCCTACGCTGCGCGAGACGAGCGCAGTGGGAGCACGGTTCACCCGCAAATGTGACATATGATGTTTGTTAAATCGGACAGCCATTCGAACAAATTGGATTGGCCCCGAATAGGTGGAATCTTTAGTACTGACCGCTGCAGTATGCTAGATTATGAGCCATATAAATAACCACTTTAGCCGACAGGGGAGGAAAAGGGCGATAGTATGTTAATGCGACCAAAAGGGGCGGAGCCTAGAGTGAGATCATCTATGAGTATCAATTTACAATAAATCAGTGACCATCAATGTTGTGGAGGTGAGTATATCTCGAGCTCCCCCTTATAGGTTACACCCAATGGAGGCTCAAGGATACCCCTTTGGAGCAACGCGAATCGTCAGGTTATCTTTAACATCAGAGAGCGACTTCTCCGAATCAAGATTCTCCCTCTCTCCCCAGAGATGTGTGTATTAATGGCACTAGAAAATTTGCAATATGTATGCCTGTTATCACACGACCTTTTGCCAAGAGGAAACGTGTCGGAGACAAATAATAAAAACAAAATATAAATTATAGAGCCAACAGATCGAACAACCACTTCGACCTCTTCGGCCAACACCGCAATCCAACGAGCAGCGACAGCAGTCCGTGCTTGACCCCCAATGGGCGAATTCGAGGGTGTGAGAGCATTCTTATGCAAATTATATAATGTCAGAGAGCAGAACTGTTGGGTCACGAGCATGACGTTTACGCACCCATGCCACAATCTCCTCCCCAAAATATACCAATTTGACCCCAGAAATCTAATATACATCTTGAGCGAGCTATGCAGCATTCTCTCAGAAATGATCCACATTGTGAGTATATTGTAGAGCTTAGAGCCAATAGAGCAGTTATAACAACCAACCTTTTTACCAACGACTTCGGAAAGTTGGCTCGGAAAGATCCATTATTAACACGTACATATCCGAAACGAGCAGCGATACAAATGTTTGCACGTGGATCTCGAGCCCCCTAGGCTTTGAAACCACCCGCAACAGGACATGTTGCGGATGATGTCCAGTAGCTTTTCGATGCGAGGAGATGTGATGCGGAGCATTTCGAAACCAAATTTGGGCAGTGGCCCCCCAAGCGCAGAGTACTGAGCGTATATGGCCTCGATTATGACTTAAACCCGACACTTTCGGGTTCCCATTCCCTCCATCAGGTCAACTAGAGGAACTGATCCGGTACATATCCCATGCTGTCGACTTCGCGTTGCATTACGTCAAAAAGTGTCGTGCAGGCTGAGTTCTCCCTATAGGGCTGTTACACCCAAGAGCACTGGTGAAGAAAACAACTTTGCGGATTTGGTTTGTGTTTTAGATCTTAATTTATTTGTGATGACAGGGCGATGAGCGTAGAGCATTCCGGAAACAAATTGGATTGCCCCAAGAGTTGGGTGTTCATGGGCTAGATAGAGTAAACCGGGTGGTTTCAACCTACATGAGCGTGACCTAAGTGTGCCACGGAAGATGGAGAGGGTTCAGGATAGTCTAGTGGGAGAGTGGATAATAAAGGTTAAGTGGAAGGAGAATGACTGTGTGGTGAGTGAGCGTGTGCTGGGCGCCCTTTAGCGGGGTTTATCGGATCCCACGGTGCATTTGAGTGTTACGTTTGGGGTCAAGATCTTAATGAAGAGCATTTCGAAAACAAATTGACTTGCCCCAAGAGTGTGTGTGTGTGTGTGAGAGGGTTTGTTGGTATTTGCTAATATAGGGCGGGTGGGGGGTAAAGGAAGGGCGGTGTTGAAGGGGTGGTGTGCATCGGGGCGGAGGGGGGACTGCCATGGAAGAATGAAGCTTTTGGCGGGAAGTGTTGTTTTTCGAACGCTGAAGGCATTGGTGAGTGTTGCGGGGACGTCACCTGGGTGTAGACCGAGGGGGGGGGGGGGGCGGTAAGGGGGGCGGGTGTTGAAAGGTGGGGGGCAGGTTGGAATCTGCCCCACTGGAATGAATTGAAAGATTTGCGGATGTTGCTTTTGCTGGAAGGTTTTGTGAGCGGGCGCCTTAACAGGAGAGGACGTCACCTGGGTTTAAAGGCCGGTGGGGTGGTGGTGGGCTGGATTGTACAACAACAAAAACACAGCACGCCAACACCACGTTTTGTTTGTAAATCCTGAATGGGTGGGGGGGGGGGGTAGGGGGTGAGTTGGTTTTAAGGCGGGGTTGGTCTGTGTGTATGTGTGTTGTGTGCGGGGGGTGGGGTAAAGAGGTGCAGTTGCTTGATTGGGAGTGATGGATGTGGGTTATGGTGGGGAGGGGGGGTGGACTGGGCCCCTCACTGGTTCAAGATGAAGCTTCTGCGCGATCGTTATATGGTGTTGGACTGAAAAGGTTGTGTGAGGCTGGGGCGGAGGGACGTCACCTGGGTGGAAAGGGGTCTCGGGTAATAGTGGGTGGCTTGGTGGTGGTTAAGGAGTAGGAGGGGTATGGTAGGGGGTGGCGGATTTGGGGTATAAGCGCATTTATAGCTTGTTTAGGAAGGAGGGTCACAGGAGGGGTGTGACGGGGAAGGGCTAGACGTAGGCGAAGTGACGGAGGAGGGGCGGGTGGGGGTGGGGGGTTTAATACCCGGGTGCGACATGTGTGTTGAAGGTTGGGGGGAGAGGGGGAGGGACAGATCCCACTGGAATAGAAGGAAGCTTCTTTTGGCGGATGTAACTTTTGCCTGAAGGAGCTGAGAACTGGGTCAAAACGGTCCAGAGGACTAGTAACACCTAGGTGAAAGGGCCCTGAGGCGTGGTGGAAGGGACGGTAAGCTGAGGGGGGAGGGGGGGGTGAGGGGGGGGGGTCTCCCACTATGATGCTTGTTGCTCAGATTTTGCTTCATTGATGCGGAATACTCTAGTTGGAGTCGGAAGGACGTGCCCGTTTGGGGGAAGTGGCAGGAGAGTGTGAAGAGGTGGAAGAGTATAGAGTGTGAGTGGGCGCGGGTTTGTTTGAGAGTGGTACGGGTGAGGGGGCGTTGTTGACGGGGTTTGGGTTTGGGTTTGGATTTTCGGTTGGTATGGGTTGGGGATAAGGCAGCAGGACGGAAGGGGACGGGGAATAGGGCATTGAGTATTAGGTCAGGTTGAGGGGGAAGGGGAAGGGGAAGGGGAGGGGAGGAAGAGGGAAGGAAGGAGGAGGAGGGGAAGGGGCAAGGGACGTGACTGACCAACAGGAAAACGATATAAGGGAAAACCCGGCAATACCATTTAGCCTAGGCAGACGCTGGCGTCATATATATCAATACCTCGCCTGATTGGGCCAACAAATACATTATCCCAAGTTAGGCGGCATACATTTCTGGTGGGTCCTATCTTTGGGTGATGGGCACAATGCTGGGCTCCGGTGGGGCGTGAACCTGCAGATCGACAATACCAATAATCCCCTCTCGCCTTCAGTACGCCGTCACGCCAAACCATTGCTGAAGACTTCCACACCCCTCAAATCGCCCCAACCCCTCCTTGGGTGTGCTATCCTTTCGCCGACCCCAACCCAAACCCCAATTCAAGTGGCCCAACTGCTATTAACCCAAAACCCTACCAACCCCATTCCAACCCTCCTTAACACCATCCTTCACCTCCTCATTACCAAACCTTCAAAATCACACAGGTGGCTTGAACACATGGCAGCTCCGTGTGAGCGTGATACTCATAGGACAATGCAACAAATCCCCTCCCTCGCACCCACTCACCCACCCACCTCCTTGACCACCCTCCAATACCTCGGGGATGAGCACAATCGCTCCTTGGGGGCTGAACCATGGAGGACAATGCCAACAATCCCCTCCCAAATCGCAACCCACCCAATCAACAATCCCCTCCCCCCGCCCCTCCCCTCGCTACCCACCAATCCAACCAACCCCTCCCCCCGGCACTCCCTCGCACCACCCACCCCCTTACCACACCTCCATCACTCACAGGATGAGCAATTGCGGCTCCTGTGGCATGATCATGGAGTGGAACAATACAATCACTCCCCTAAACACAATTGTACAATTACCAATCATAGCCATGGAACTCTTCGTATTCTAAACCACCAAAGTAGTAGTCTATCTATCTATCTATCTATCATCTATATCTATCTATCTATCTATCTATCTATCACTATCTACTAAGATATTATTGACAAATTCAAGTCTATCTATCCCTAGGTACGTCCCTAATACCCACCGTCGATGAAGTGAACTCTGTGCAGACCCAAACATGACTGATACGTGCTGAATTACTGCTGCCTGCTTCATCACCGCCCCGTCCTCTGTTAGCTAGTGCAGGAGAGAATGCAGGCAGTTGGAGAGTAGTGCCGAAGTGCAGGAGGGTATGAGGGAGAGCGTAGCGGAGGGCGTGAGGGGCAAGCGGTTAGAGGAGAGAGGCGCCGGAAAGCCCAGCTGGGGGACAGGACGTGGAGGCGAGAGCGCGGCAGACCCACGACGGAGACAGGGCGTTGGAGGCGGAGGGGGCGCGCGCTAAGGCGGCGGAGGGCGGTGTATGGAGGAGGCGGAGGCAGCGGAGTCACCGAGAAGGCAGCGGGCCTAGGGCTCTATCCTCGTTGTATTTGACTTGCGCACCACCCTCCTCGAATGGGGGTGAGGCGTGTGGATTCATCAGTTAGAGATCAGTCTACCAGGAAACTAGACCAGGCTCACCCGACTTTGGCTTGATGTTCCTGCATGGGTAAGGTGGGGGCGTGGTTGTGGTGGGGCTGATGTTCCTGCGCATGGGGTGAGTGGGCGTAGTGGTAGAGTGGTGTGACGGGGGGATATTGCCCTGCAAGGTTGAGTGGGTGGGGCGCGGATGTGGCCTGCATGGGTAGGGGTGGGGGGGTGCGGCGAATGTTGCCCATGGTAAGGGTGGGTTGCGGGCGGATGTTGCCTGCATGGAGATGAGGTGGGTGGTGGGTGGCGCGGGATTGCCTGCATGGGGTAGGTGGTGGGCGGATTTCCTGCATGGGGCTAAGGGGGGAGTGGGGCGATGTTGCCGCATGGTAGGTGGGCTGGGGCAGATGTTGCCTCCATGGTGGTATGGCCGGAGTTGCCTCATGCCCGGTGAGGGTGGGTGGGCGGGTGGGTGGTAGATGGGGGTTGGAGTGCGGGGGGCTTATGCTTGCCTGCACTGGAGTGAGTGGGTGGTGGGTTAATGGGGGGTGGGCGTGGGGTGGGTAGAATGGAGGTGTTGGGCGGTCGGTGTAATGGGTGGGTGGGCGTGTGGGGGTAGATGATGGTGGCGGGAAGTTGCCGCATGGGGTGAGGTGGGCGAGTGGGGGCGTCGGTGATGTGTGGGGGGAGCCAACGGTCTTGCCATCATGCAAGCGTTCATCCTGAGCTGTCTTGTGATATAACCCTAAACATATAAACATATGAAACATATCCCATCCCCATTCCCACCTTACACCATTCCACCCCCACCAAACTCTCCCATCCCACTTACTGACTAACAATCTTCGTGAATTTCTGATCCCTATTTATGCAACGGCATGCATAAAGCAAGTCGAACCTTCAACGTTTGGACAATGACCCTTACCCTATCCCACCACACCCACACCATTCCACCCCACCAAACTCTCTCATCCAAACTTACTGACTACAATCTTCGCTGTCTGATTCCTGTTTGCACGGCATGATATAAGCAAGGTCGCAACCTCAGCTGTTTTGTGAACATGACCCATAACCTATCCATCCCACCTCACACCATTCCACCCATAACCAAACTCTCTCCATCCCACCCGAATCCACACCAACTCATACCCCACTCCACTCCATCCCCCCTGCCATCACACCACACCCAAACTCCCTCCATCCAAGTTACAACTATAATTCTTGGTGGCTTTCGGGTTCCTATTCACAACAGCCGGCAGCAGCAAGTCCATCCTGGACTGTATTGTGACATGACCCTAACCATCCCATCCCGTCCCACCACCACCATTCCCATCCCACCAAACCCCCCATCCCACCCCACCAACCCCCCCAATCCCACACCAAGTTCCCACAACGTTACTACCTCAGATCTCGTGATTCGGTTCCTATTGGCAACCCAGCCTCAGCAAGTCCATCCATCGACTGTACTGTGAACATGACCCTACCTATCCCATCCCCTCCCTTCCACACCCACCAAACTCTCTCCATCAACTTACTGACTATAATCTTAAGTGATTCTGCGGTTCTAGATTGGCAACGGCATCCTCAGCAGGTCCATCCCCTTGACTTACTGTGCACATGACCCTCTAACCTATCCCATCCCGTCCCACCACACCATTCCATCCCACCAAACCCTCTCCATCCCACCCCACTCCACCCCAATCCCACACAACTCCCAAACGTACTACCTAGGGATCTCAGTGATCTGGTTCCGTATTTGGCGACAACATGCCTCACAAGGAAACCAATCCGTCGACTGACTGTGAACATGACGCCTAACCTATCCATCCCTCCTTACCACCCATTTCCAACCCCACCAAACTCTCTCCATCCAACTTACATAACTACTAATCTTAGCTGATATTCTGTTCCTATTGGCAACGCATGCCTCAGCAACGGTCCACCTTGACTTTTACTGTGACATGACCCTAAATCTATCCCATCCATCCCACCAAACACCATTCCATCCCACCAAAAATCTCCCATCCCACCCCACTCCACCGCCAATCCACACTAAGTCCCAAACTTACTACACTATGACCTTGGTGATTCTGGATTTATTGGCGACACATGCATCAGCAAGGTCTATCCTCAACTTACTGTACATGACCCAACTATCCCACCACACCCATTCCACCCCACCGAACTCTCTCCGTCCCACTTACTACAAATCTTGTGATTTCTGTTCCTATTGGCACAGCATGGCATAAGCCAAGGTCCAACCTCGACTGTCTTGTGCATTCATCAGGAGAGAATGTTGGACGCAATTCGCGTACGCCTCCCTCCCTTAGAGCGGCGGCATGACTCAAGGTACCTGACAGTTTAGTGTAGGGTGGTAGGGCTTATGGTGTAGCGTGGTAGAATGTAGGCCTTAGGTTAGATGTAGGCTTTCAATTGTAGGGTGTAGGGCTACCCTCCCTCACCTAGAGGCGCATTGACTCAAATACTGCAGGTCTCAGGTCCTGTAGTCCAGGTTTAGGTTAGGCTAGCCTCCCTCCTTAGACCAGTGACACAATACCTGAAGTTTAGTTAGGGTCTGCAAGGGTGCCCCCCCCCAAAATAAAGCACAATCTGCAGGAAGCATCTTCCGAACAAATCCTCATTAAAAAGAAAGGCACTTTCGCATCACACAAAGCAAGCAAGCAACAAGAACGACTCAGGAAGGTCTCCATAAACATATTCATTTTTAAATTTTCCCCGTACAGTTCGGTGGGGGGCAAAACGGCTCAGAAAGGGGCCTTTTGGTATGGTGTTTTCATTTTTTTTCACCCCCTTGTACCGTATCATAATTAAAAATCAACTAACAAATTAATCATTAAATCCTGATAATCATTTAAAAACAGACCGAAGGAACGATGCTCCCATTCAGACCATATTTATTAAATGTTTATATTTAAAAATCAATTACAAATCAATCATTAAATTAAAATTATAACGGACCGAGGAATGCTCCATAAGTGCCATAGTATTTTTTAAATGCAACGTATCAATTTCAAAAATCAATACAAAATTAATCATTAAAAACGGACCGAGAGAATGCTCCCATTGGACCTCGCCGAGGACTCCTTGTGGACATTCCCACTGATGAGTGCCTTGCAGTCAACCCGCCATGAGTGGAGCCGTTCATAAATGTCGCATCTGGATGAAAGCCGCCGGTCTCGACACTCCGAAACCAACTTCGAATGCCTGGCAGATTTCGGAGCCACCTGCAAGAGTCCCACAGCGCACTTTTCCATACAGCTCCCACTGAACATCAACTGCCGGCTGTCCCCGACCATGATGCAATTCAAACACTTTGCCTTCATGGGCTTTTCTCGTACTGATGATACAGTTATCCACCTACGCTCCAAACCTAGGATGTTGCCCATCTCACCGCCCACCTTGGTGGTACTGAGGTGGGATGGGGTGGTGAGTTACGTGGTGGCCCGTGGTGGGTGTGGGATTGGGGTGTGGTGGGGTGTGGGATGGGTGGTGACGTGGTGTGGTTGGTGGTGGCGATTACTAGATACTACGACGATACGAATTTGTATGATACAGGTACAAATATTACGGCATCTAGGTTTACGGCTACCACACTAGATGCTGCCTTCCTTCACCGCCACCTGCAGGTGGGGTAGGCCTGCTGGGAGCTGGGTTGGTCATGGTGTGCACATACTGCAGAAACATGTACCATCGATCTAACTTATATTACCTTTCGATCATAACTCCATCTATGTGATCAATCAAATGTTCCTGCAGACGTGCACCCATCAAATTGAACTTAATTTCATGGGGTGGTGTCATTACGTGTGAGTGGGGTGGGATTGTGATTAGTGTGGGTGGGATGGGCGTGAGTACAAAGTGGTGGTGGGGTAGCGCTGCTTGGTCCCTATAAAGTATTTACCTGCAGACTTTACCATGATATCCAACTATGATCTTACTTCGATCAAACAATCACCTGCAGACGTACCATCGAAAGACTGAAACGTAATGTATCATGGTGATGGCGTCGTCACTAAGGTGGAAGCGGTGTTGGGTCTGCTGCATGGTGGTTATAGTATGTGCACACCTTCCAAACATTACCATCGATCAACTTGATCTAAGCTTGATCAAACAAATCACCTGCAGTCGATGTACCATCATCTACTTAATACTACTTATCCTGCTTGATCAAACAAATCACTAATGTGTACCATTGATCTAACTTGATCTAACATGATCTTTTTTATCAACATTGATCAAACAAATCACCTGCAGATGCAGTACCATTGATTAACTTGACTAACATGATCTACTTGATCTAACTTGATCAAACAAATCACCTGCAAGTACCATTGATCTAACTTATCAAAAATGATCCTTAACTTATCTAAACTTGATCAAACAATTCACCTGCAATTGTGTACCATGATCTAACTTGATCTAACATATTCTACTGATCTAACTTATCCCAAAAACCAAATCATCTGCAATTTATCTCCTCCTTGG
>JAJSRW010000393.1:10000-31045 GCA_022414725.1 Microglena sp. YARC | reverse complement strand
GGGAGAGATTAGCTAAAGGGCTCAAAACAAAACAAAAAATTGACTGCATTACAAACCAAGCTGGCAAAGCACAGGCACCTGCAGTAGGAGCCTTGGTTCAGCCAACCAAGACAGCAAACATCGGTCTCGGCTTTAGCCAGTCGTACGCTGCATTGGCTACAGTATCAGCACACTTGCTTTAACACTGCACGTGGCTTCACAGCTTTTGCACGGTAGAGGAATCGGATCTTCCTACAGCAGCAGATGTTTCGACACCGACCAGTGCAGACTCAGTGTTGACACCACAGCAACAGCTTTTGGTACCCACACCAATCTTCCTATAGCATCCTTCCCCCCCTCTCCGCTCCCCTCTAACTCTGCACTCAGAGCTCTCAATCTCTTCCCGTGTCCCAAGATTCCTTCCTCTCTCTCGCTCCCCCCTTTATCCTCATACCCCTCTCCAGCCCCCTTTAACTCTCTCATCCAGAGTCTCCTCTACCCAGCTCAGTCCTGCCTATCTCCCGCCGCCCCTGTCCCCCTCGCAGCCATCGCTTCCACCCCCGACCATCTTGATGCAGCATGCTGCTGCTTGTGCTGGCGCCATCTCAAACGCGCAACCAGACTCCTCTGCCATATCCCTGTCTTCCTTTTCACCTCCCTCCCTCTCCTGTCCATCCTTCTTCCAGCTCCAGCCCATGGCCACCCGACGTCTCCCCACCCCTGTCCTTACCTCTCTCCGCATCACCCCGCACCCTTCCAGCCACGCAGTGATACTGGACTCTCTTATCAGAATCACCCAGCATGATCGCTTTAGCTGCCCATTTGTCTCAACCCCTTTGGGACGAGCCCCCTATTGGACACTTGTGCGCACGTCCTATCCACTTCAGCATGCATCACACTTGGTTCACTATAGGAACCTCCTCGGTCCCAGCTGCAGGGGCGACTGCAGCCCAGCCCGCTCTTGATTTGGGCATCCAATCCCTATTATTGGATAGGTGACAGCGATGACAAACAAGAGTTTCTCCGAACTCTTTTTTATCCTCTCATCCCTCGCCCTTCGTTCTCTTTCCTCCCCTGCCATGCCCCCAGCGGGACTTGGCCGCCCTTGCCTCCTCCCTCTCCTCCTCTCTTCATCTATCCCTCGCTTTCCTTTCTTCCCAGCCTGGGCATCCACTTCGGGCCCTTGGAGCATAACCCCCCTCAGATCCACCTCCCCGTCCCTGCTCCTTCTCCCCTTACTTTAACTCTCCTGCCCCCGCCTTCACTTCACGTGCTGACAGACGCCACGTTGGTTGGCGCTCAGCCCTTCCCCCTCATACAGGCAAACTCCCCAGTCAAGCTTCCCCCCTCACGTGCACTCCTCTGCTTCAGCCGTTGCACCACCCTTACAGGCCGTCCTCTTCAAACAGGCTGTCCACGTCTCGGAAGAGAACTCGGACAGTCCTGAAGACAAAAGCCCTGGTGGGCAGTCTCTCTTCCAGCAACCTTCTCTCTGAAATTCCCCGTAGGTCAACCCGCAAATCTGCACGCTTAAATATCAGCGGCAACCAACAAAGCCGGGATCAGCACCAGGGGAGAACACAGAAATTAATGCACCAGCATGCCCCTGCCTAGGAAGTACCTTTGTCTGCACCAACGCGCCAGGACTTACACCCTTAACTCTTTGAGCACATTTCTTGGCTTGGATACGCGAGTGGATATGGCAGTGCTCACTGAAGTAAGGTCCAAACCTTCATCACTCCCGAGGCCTTCTTCCACACCTCCCAGGCGCGGGGCAATTGGCGCAGTGCGCAAAGATTTTTCTTTTGGCCTGGTACAGGGCACAGCTGAAGGCTTCATGCTCCTGATTTAACGCTCCTCGTACCACCCATACGAACACACATCCCGCTCCTAGAGAACCCTATCCTCTAGTCAACAGGCCGGTCATTCTAGGCATCGATGCTTTCATTTGGTGACTCCGTCATCACCATTTTTGTTGTGCGTCTATGCTCCGGCCCAAGCTGGCTGACAGAGAAGACTTCTTTTTTCAACTGCGTCCGCTTCCCAACTCTCCCACTGACGGACATACTCTCCTTCTCGTTCGATTGTGGTGATTTCAACTGGCATTCTTGACCCCCTCGATGGTCAGTCTCCTCACAGCACTCAATATTGCACAAGTATTGAGTCGATGCCCCAATGAAGTGCATGCAGGGGGCACCTCCCCTTGCAAGATGCATGAATACCTACAGCCTACAAGACATCTGGAGGAACACGCACCCCGACTGCCAAAGACTTCACACATTGGAGCATCCCAGCCTCATCGGGCGGTAGGCTTGACCGCTGGCTGGCTTTCAAAACTCCCTCCTAGCCCTCTTCACAGCCCACTTCCTCCATTCTCGCCTACCTCTGGCTTTATCTGCTGACCACCGCCCTTGTGTCATAACCCCCTCCTCCTAGGCCACGCTCCACCCAGGGCCAAGGTCTGCAAGGTTCCCCCTCCTCAGCTCCCCTCAACGGATTCCAGAAGCTTGTGATGACGAGCACCCTCAAAAAACATCATCGCTTCCACAATCCCTCCTCCTAAACCTCTTACCCGATTTCACAGACATCGTCACAAAATGGGGACAACATGAAGGAAGTATATTCGCACCAGCAGTTGGGCCATTTACAAGAAGCATCGCCGTGCCCGCCAGCAGTGCCGCCCGCGGGTTTAGCATGAGGAACGACGCCCGGCAGGAATTCTCACAGGGTGCATTCTCCCCCGATGCAATTTCTTTCCTGGCACGCCTCAACTAGCCAAGGCTAAGGCATTAGCAGCAACACTCGCTTGGCAGCAACTCCTTGCTCCAATGCTCAAAGCTCTTCCTATCCTTGAGCACACTTTTGGGGATTCATCTTCCTTCTACTTTCCAGCCACCTTTCCCGTTCCCTCGCACCCCCCAGTCCACATCAAGCTTATCCAGCCTCCAGGGCCACCCCAACATCACCCCCTTTCTGTGGCTGTACCTCTGCGCTTCAATGATAGGAGTCAACATAGGAACTGGAGTATGCTCAGGGACTTTTATAGTGCTGATTCCTCCTTTGGACTGTATCGTCCAAACCCTCAACATCACCACCAGGCTAACAGGATCTTTTGCTCACATCCCTCCCCGTCCCCTGCGATACCCCCTAGTTATGCAGCCCTTGCAGAACGGTTGTCTAATGGCGATGGCCTAATCACATCAGAGGAGATGGACCTTGCCATCCGCTCTGCTTCTCGGGCTCCAGCCCAGGTTATGACGGACTTCCCTTTGAAGTCTACAATGCTTCCATGACAAGAACGTCCCCGATCCTTCAAAGGGTTTCAACTCTGCCTTCCAAGATCAAGTTAACTCGGCCCCCCTAGCACCCCTCCTTCAGGGGAACCATCTGCCTTCTCCTCCACAAGACTGGTAGCCCCAAGACTCCCTCGCAGGTTACCGTCCTATCACCCTTCTCAATTGCCGACCTTAAGCTGATCCTTTTGATCATGGTCCTCACCGGCTGCAACGCCCACTGGAATATCTCATCGACGTCACCTCAATCAGCTTTCTCCGTGGCAGAGTACATCAGTGACACAACACATCCGCTATCACCTAGCTTGGCTGCGCGCTTGAAAGAGCTTGGGCTTACCAGGCTGGTTGCTGCATTCTGACCTCACTAAAGCTTTATGATTCTGTCAACAGGGGATGGCTCCTAAAGACAACTGTCAGCCATGGGGATTCAATAGTGCGGGCATCACGCGCTGGTGGCGATATCCTCATGAATGGCAGCTCTACGCGAGTGCGTCTCAACGGTTTCTTCACTACCTCCTTCCCCAAACACTTCCGGCTTCCTCAGGGTGGGGCCTTGAGCTGTAATCAATGGTCATCATCTTTGAGCCCTTCCATCACCTACAATAACAACTGAGATCTTGTGGAACTCTGCTAATCCTTCGTCTTCCCTCAGGAGAGTTGGCCCCTCCACCCTCTCGTTTGCTGACGATGGCAAGCACTTTGTCCTCAACCCAGCCACAGATGGGCTATCATCAAGGAGACATACGTCGTAGCCAATTCGGCTGGCTTACCCGCCAGTCTGTTCCTAAGACCCGTCTTCTGCTTCTTGAACTTCCCCAGACATACCCTCCCTGCAGATCTGGACCCCGCCTTGGCACCCATCACTTGACTGGTTACCACCTCCATCCCCCAGACACACCTCACAGATTGCTGGGCGTGCCGTTGCGGTGCAGACACTGCCTTTGCAAGGCTGCAGCCTACCAGCACATGCCATAGCATGTCACGTGCAGCAGCTCCATGGCTCTCACGCAATCTCATGTTTATGGAAGGCGCGCATGTTGCTATGCATGCTTGTGCTTTTCAAGTTCATCTTCCAGGTAACTTTGCATCACCACCAGCGCCTCTCCGCCAGCAGTTGCAATCTTCTCTCAATGCCTTTGTTGCAACCTCTAGCCTGCAAGAGGAGGAATCAGCCACGTCCAGGACACCTCTTCCCCCGCTTGGACAGCCGTCCTTCCTTTTCATCGAGGAGGGCCTTTGCTGTACCCCATCTCTGCATTCCCACTCGGACTGCTATGCTGGCCAAAGACCACATGGCTCCTCTTTAGTTACACAGGTCACCCTGGCAGCAGCTCTACCGTCACGAGATTTCTCGGGCTGTGCGCCTTCCTCCAGGTCAGCCAAGTGGATACCATGCCCTGGTTACCGCCCGTCTTCTGTGGACATCGCCTCAATCACCACCAACTTGGCCCCGGGAAAAGTGCAGAGGCTTTTCTCCTGCTGAACATTCGTAGAATTATCGCTCCGCCATGCAGTGCCCCCCAATCCATCCTTCTGGAAACCACCTTCAACAACACCCTCCTTTTCCGTCCATGCCATCACCTCAAACCAAGTGCTCTCCTCCCAAGCACTCTCGTGGCACCGTCTCAAGGACATCCGCTCAGCTCATCAACAACGAGCTCACCTCCCTCCCGCTGCTGTCCAAGACCTTGACTTCATCCTCTCCTCTCTGCCAGACCCCTGGCGGGATGCTGTCCTCCTTCCTGAACTTCCACCTCCCAAGTGGAAGCTCTTTCCCGCTGTGGCCTCCTGCTGGTCCCTTGCAGAGGGGCCAGATCCCCTCACTGGAGAGGACCGTCTTTGGGAGGTCTGGCCCTCTGGCCGGTTACACCCTCTCACCCTTCCTGCCCTTCCCCCCCCAAGGACACCCAAGCTGCCCTCATCACCCTACGCAAGAAACCTCGAGAAGCATGGTTACGGGCAGACTTTGAGGAGCAGCTGATCCAGCAAGGCCTCCCCCCCCACCAGAGGCAAGAGCTCTTGGAACCATGGCTGGTTGGTCTTTGGGAGGACCTCCAACTGGACCCAACAACATGGGGTCTCCACCTCATGATGATACTGAGGTGAAACCTTCTTGAACTCTCTGTGCGCCAAGCACGGCAGGCCCTTCTTCACCAACATATCATGCAACAAAGACCCAGTTCCCACCATTTTGTGCCAGGTTATACCGAGGAACGTGCTGCTTGGCCCAGGCTGTGGAGCATTCTACCCCCCTCCACCTTGGACACACTCACCCTAGCACTAACCCTGACCTGCGAGGCCTCCGTGGTCTTGAATCCCGATGGATTGCCTCAGCAACAGAGAGAGCGCTCGTCGTCACCCCTATTCCAGTCCCTTCCCTGAAGACCTCCCACAGAACGCTTGGGTGGACTTACAACGTGTCCGCCCTCCCGTCCAGGCCCAGCGGAGAGAACTGCCCAAAGACAAGACGAACCTCAAGTCTCCCTCCCTCTACGTGCAGGCTTTTCGGCAGGTTGTGGTACGCCTCGCTGACAAGACTCTCCACCGTCCTTTATACCATCACTTGCCGGAGCTTGCTTCATGGCACCTGGGCTGCAATGCGTTCCTTGCTCATGTACGAGGACGCTTCCAACGGGTCAACCAAGACGATCCCCCCCTCCATAGTCTGCTCCAGCCCTGACTGCTTGCAGCTGCACACTGCTGACACAATGTCTCACGCTTTCTTGGAATGCCCTGATTCTGCCCCTGTCATAGACTGGCTCCTTTCCACTTGGGAGACCCTCACCGGTGGGCAGCGCCTTCCTCGTTGCCCCTTCTTCCTCCTCGGTGACGACATCACCCCTTTGGCCCGGGACACCCCCTCCTCCCTCTACCCTAAGGTTGTGGTCCTTCCTGCGTATAACCACCTTGGGCGCGATATGGCAGGTCCGTTCGTCCCGGGCTGACAGACTGGACCATTCTGAGCCCCTTCACCACAAGGCTATCTGCCTTGCCCTTGGCCACCTTCACCAAGCCATCGCAGGGACTGGATGCGCACCAGACGGATCTTCGACACCTTGATAATGGCGCCTTCTGTCAAGATTGGTGGCGTGGCCTAGATTGCTCTCTCACAGTGGCTTCCTTTGCAAGCTTATGGGCCACCCCCCGATCTTTTGCACCATGATTGGGGCCACTCCCGGTGACCAGGAGCCTGATACCCGCACCATGGAAATGACAATCCCATGGCCCCAGCGCTCCCTACAATCCCAGACCCAACCCCAGACCAGCCCAAGCCTAGTTCTAGACCCTGATCTAGACCCTGACCCAGATCCAGCCCATTACCCGGATCTAGACCTTGCTCTAGACCCTGACCCAGACCCAGCCCATTCCCGAGCTCTAGACCCTGATCTAGACCCTGATTTAGGTCCAGCCCAAGCCCCAGCTCTAGGCCCCGATCTTGACCCTGACCTAGATCCAGCCCAAGCCCAAGATCAAGACCCTGCCCCAGATCAGGATCAGGTTCCAGATTTGGACACAGCACACGACAACGTTCCAGATCTAGGGCTAGATCTGGACCAAGATCAAGGTCCAGATCTGCGCTAAGATCCAGATCAAGATCTGGTTCTTGATACTGTCTCTGTCTTCATTCCTGTTGTTTACCTGCCCAGACAGTCTTTTAGGTTTTCGCTTTGCTTCCAGTTGTCTTTCTTCTTTTCTGGTTGCCTCCCTGCTTTTGGCTTGTTTTTGCAGTTTCTCCCTTAGTTTGCTTCCCCTAGTTCAGTTTCCACCCTTAGTTGCCTCCTTAGTTTCCCCCTCAGTTGCCTCCTTAGTCCCCCCCCCTCCCCCCTTTTTTCTCTTTAGTTTCTCGCCTAGTTTTCCTTTTAGTCCTCCTTAGTTTGCATCTCCTCTTTCAGTCTTCTGATCCGGTGACGGTTAGAGGTTGCAATGTTATGGCCCCCCCCCCTTCATAGGTCTTTTTTCTTAGTAGTCCTAGCCCCTTCTCTTGGGCTTCCTGTTTTTGGCTTCTTCCTTGCCTCTCTGGTTTGTTTGTCTTCTGTTCCCGTCCTCCTTTGTCCCTTACGTCGCCCAGGTGGTGTCCGTCCCTTAGCTGTCCCTTAGCCGTTCTTGCCTTTTTCTTTGGTCTTTTCTCCTTGGTCACAAAGGGCTAGGTTTTATCAGTTGCGCCTTTTCCTGGTTCCCCCTTTGTAAAAAAAAAAAAAAAAAAAAAAAAAAAACCCGACCCCCATCCTTAGTACTTCAGAAGCAGCTCTCTCCTGATTCCCTTCTTCCGAGCGATTTTTAGTGTTTTTTGGCCTTAGACAGGTGTTGTGCTGTTGAGACTCATTCCCTCTTTCTTGAATTCTCAGTCAGCAGGTCTCCTTTTGAAGGTCTGCATTGGTCAGCATCTTCTAGTTTTCTAATAAGAGACTTGCCGATCCTGGAGTGTGACATTGGTTGGAAACCATAGCGATACAGTTTGTCTTAGCATTTTGCTGCCCTAGAGGGCTGGATAGTAGTTTTTGGGGGTGGATCTGCTGCTCCTGCCCTGAAGACTGTTTTTGTTTGCTTTTTCCCGGACCTGTTTATCAGTAGCATGCCCTGCTTTGGTCTTCTTCCTTACAGAGCTTGCTGGTCTGCATTGGAGAAGAAGTGGCATGCTACTTGACAGCTGAGCTGGCACGCCGGTCTGCTGATGGAGTGATGCCCTGATGCACTGGACTGTTATAGGAGTGATGCCCTGTACCGTGTTGTTTCTTGCGTCTGCAGGTTCAGGAGGCTTACTTAGGAGCTACATCGTTTTTGTTACCTTGTTACCGCTACCTTTGAACCGTAGACATGCCGCGTTTGGTTGTCTTTGCAGAGCTTGCTGATTTGCATCGGCGACCTAGTGGCTTGATGTAAAATAAATAGGCTGGGGACCAGAGAGAGAGTAAGTGGTCATTACATCAGAAATAAAACAACTACAAAGAGAGGCGAATGCCTTAGAACTGACAAGTGGGAACAGGCAATGTACAAGAAGCAGGCGAAGAGCCTTCAATATCTAAGCAAAGCAATTAGGACTAAGTGTCAGAGTATCAAAGCAGAGAGAAAGAGAGAGCTGCAAACAAAGCTAAACAACTAGCTTTGAACAAATGCGCGCAGTCAGGTGCGCGCAAACAGATTCGCTCGGTCAGATGCGCGCGGACAGATGCGCGCGAGTCTCAGCTTTCTGGAGCACCAAAGATCATAGCAAGAGACGCAGTAATGGCAGCAGAACAGTAAATCTTACCTGGGGACCAGAGAGAGAGTAAGTGGTACTCTGCTCTCGTGAGTCCCCTTTTATACTGTTCGGGAGGGAATCTACGGAAGGCATCTTTGGAAGATTCCACCGGTAGATTCCTTCAGTAGCTACCGCGAAGCATCCTTAAACCGGCCATCGGGCGGTAACAACCGGTTGGCCACCAGCGCTATCTCGTACTCACAAAACACTGCACAGCATAGTACTACTGGCTCAGTGGTGTAACGCCATGAGCTATTCGGAGATTCGACAAGGGTTCGATTCCCCCTGGGGGCAGCGTTTTTCCTTTACCTAATTAGCATGACATGAAGTCTAGTCCGACATCAAATATCACAGGGCAAGTGCTAACTGATATTCTAACACTTGATACTAGGCTGCTGATAGACTGCGCTGACATGCTAATGGAGTGATGCCCTGATGCACAGGCTACCGGTTTATTTGCTAGCTGCTTTAGTGCGCCTTTAAGGTTTTTCCTTGCTGGTCAGTGGATCTTGTGGGGGTTCTACCCTTTCACCGTCCAGGACGTTTTCTAAGGAGTTTGATTTGCTTCTTTCGATTTTTTTTTTAGTTACCTTGTTAGTGTTAGCTTTGGCCCTGTCCTGTTTTTTGTTGCATGCCGCGCTCTGGTCGTCTTTGCAGAGCTTGCTGATCTGCATGGGTGACCTAGCGACATGTTACTAGGCTGCTGAGAGTATGTGCTGGTTTGCTAAAGGAGTGATGCCCTGATGCACTGGCCTGTTACAGGAGTGATGCCCTGCCGTGTTTTAATCTTAGATCAGCAAGACCTTCGGGTGCATGCCTTTCCTTCTTTTTCTGTGTTGCTCTTGGAGGTTACAGTGGTGTTTTATTGGTTGGGGAGAAACAGTGTCGCTTGGAGGTGGGGGTGGTGCTCGGAAGGCCCTTTGTCCTTTGTCCTCCTAGTAATTAGTTTGTGTCCCTCGGTCTTTTGTCCCCTAGTCTTTTCGTCTTTTGTCTTCGGATCTTTTGTCTTAGCGGACTTTTGGTCCATGTCCTCTAATCTTCTTCTTTGGTTTTTCTTCCTCGGTCACATAGGGCTAGGTATTATCAGATGTTCCCTTTCCTGGTTCCTCCCTAAGTAAAAAAAAAAAAAAAAAAAATCGGGCGCCACGATAAGTAATGTTTCCACCTCTTCCAAAGCTACACCTGGGCATCGGGTGCCACGATTTTTAATGTTTCCACCTCCCCCAAAGCTACACCTGGGCATCGGGTGCCACGATTTTTAATGTTACCAACTTCCCACATGCTACACCTGGGCATCGGGTGCCACGATTATTAATGTTTGAACTGTTCGAGGGCATCGCGCGCTTTCACCAGCAAGTTGGTGAGGTGGCGCCTGGGCGACAGCCACGTTGCCACTAGCACGCGACGACCACGCGACCACACACCGACAAATTCAAACAAAATAACAGCCCGACCCCGCGGTTACTGTCCTTGCAGTCGTATAAATTGACGAACTCTTGACGAAGCATTCTAGCATTCCATCATTTAGCTGTCAGGTACTCAGGTTGCAAGTGCAGAAGAAGAAGGTGATCGATGGTCGGCCGACAAACGCGAGGTCCAACGTCCTACCCCCAGGCAACTAGGTAACTATTTTCGGAGGCTCAAGGCTTGTCATAGCTCCCGTCAGAGGTCGGCCACCCCCAATACGAGAACAGGTGCGCGACTTTGCCCGGTGATGCTCTCCCCTATCCATGCCTCGTGCCCAGTGTCGTTTCGGTGTTCTGCTTTGCTTGTTTGTGAGATTCATTGCTCCAATCTGCACCAATTATAATTTACTGACCCCCCCCCCCCCCCTCTCCCCTCTCCCCTCTTACAGTTGTTGTGATTGATGATGATGGCACCGCGATGATACTGCGGAGAACGCAGGCGTGCTATCCGCATTAAGATTTTTGGCCTTGACCGAATTTTGTGCGCCACAGTGCACTGTTGGACTGTGCGCGGAATTATGATCTTGTCTCGTGAATTGTCTAGCTTGCTTGCTTGCTTTGCTTTCAATTCAATTTAGCCGTCGTCGTTTGAGCATCCACCAGCCCAGGCCTTGACCAGAACCCGTGCGCCAGAGTGCACTGTTGGACTGCGCGCGAAATTATGATCTTGTCTCGTCAATTGTCTAGCTTGCTTGCTTTGTTTGCAATCTAGCTGTCGTCGTTTGGGCATCCACCAGCCCAGGCCTTGACCCGATTATGTGCGCCAGAGTGCACTGATGATCTTGTCTCGAGAATTGTCTAGCTTGCTTGTTTTGCTGGCTCGATGGCCGTCTCGACGCCTTTTTTTTTATTTTTAGTTGTGAAAGGATTTATTTTTAGTTGTGAAAGGATTTTCACCCCAGGAGGTGGGTCTCCCGACACAAACCAGCGACACGGAGGATTCAGTTCGAATGGTGGTGCCACTCCTACAATATGCAAAGTAGGCGCACTTAGGGTGTTCCATAATTAGGACCTACTTTTTTTAGAGATACCAATTGTTCAATTGGTTTTGGCAATTAAGGGCGCCTGGAGGCGCAGCCCGAATGAATGATATGGATCCTTAATTCAATGTATTTTAATTAATTTAATTGCATTGTATTTAATGTTGTGATAAACATCGGAGAAGGAAACCGGGTAAACCGTTTTTTTTTTTTTTTTATATGGTGGGCCTACATGGCGCCTACTTTGTTTTGTGCTACTCGTGCTACTAGTCCCGTAGTCCGAACGCGCTGTGGTTTCGTGGTTTTGATGGTGGAGGGGTCAGACCTGGACGATCTCTTAGCTTCATATTTTGCCGAATGGCTTATTTCTCTGTTGTCGCAAGTCAACCCTCAATTCGAGATGAAAATGTAGCCGAAGGACTTGTAGAAGCTATCAGCGCAAGCTGGGGCGAAGCAGGTGAGCACTACCTAACCTTCTTTCAGCACCTTTCAGCACCTCCAAGTTCCTCAAATCCGATCTTTTTCGGCTTCCGCATCTTTGGCGCAGCTTCTTGAGCTTCGCAACCTCCTTCAATTCGTTGCGGGGTGTGCGGCATGCACCTGGGCGACTTTTCACTCCTCTGGCCGACCTCAACTTCGACAGCCTTTTTCTCACTTTTCCCTCCATACATTTCTGTTTTCTTGTGCTCGTCTTAAAGCGCTCAAGGAAACACATCTGCCCATACCTTTTATTTTGGTCGAGGCTCGGTTTTTGCAAAAACGCCAGGTCAACACCTTTCCCTCAGCCTTATATCCTCTGGCCTTCTTTCAGCTCCTTTAGAGATACCAACCCACGACCAAACGAACATTCACCACTACCCCTGCTGACCACGGCAGACAAGCTAAGCAACCTCCATCTCTGGGCCTGTCGGGATTGTCCTGTCTTGCTTGAGTCAATGCTAATATAATTTACTGATCCCATCCCCCACCTCTCCCCTTTCAGGTCACCACCCCTCCCCCCCTCCAGCTGCTCCTCCCCCTTCCCCTACTCCCCCTCTCCTCCCCGTTACCTCCTCTCCCCCGCCTCGTCTGGTCGAAGTCGAACTCCGTCAGAGCTATGCCGACCCTGAGAAGGCTTTCTTCATGCTCATGGTTGATATTTGCTTGCTTGCTGATATCATCCCAGCCACCAAGCCTTCCCTCCCCTCCTCAGCCACCCCCCTCTCAAACCTACCCGAAACTTCTTTTTATGTGCCTGCCCGATACTGGCATCGGGCAAGCCAAAAAGGACACCCGATATATAATGTTTCCACCTTCAAAAAAGCTACACCTGGGCGTCGGCTGCCACGATTTTTAATGTTTCCACATTCCCAAACTCTACACCTGGGCATCAGCTGCCACGATTTTTAATGTTTCCCCAATCCCAAACTCTACACCTGGGCATCGGTGCCACGATTTTTAATGTTTATGCCCAAATCCTTATGCATATCCCTGTTTGTAGCTCGAAAAAATAACAGCATCGCTCTTCGACCCGGGATTCCGGGAACCGACCAGTTGGAGTCCACACTCATACTTGACCCGTGTGGACCTAACGAACCTGACGTGTCAGGGACTGTCAGCCTGTGCCAAGGCCAACCGATGCCAACCAATTCCAAACCAATGCCAACTAAGTAGCTGCACGATGTCCGAGCCAACCGTCTGCGATGTCTGAAACGTCAAAAAGAGGGCAGCACATTGCTTCACCCAAGCCATCACTCAGTCGGAAACATTGAGTGTCCCGCATGCGCGATGCTTCACCTAATGTTTCGGAATTAGAAAACATTCACGTTTGTTCTAATAAGAATGAGATGCCATCCAGCTGTCATCAGCACACACTGTGGCTAGCTTATGCCCAATCCAATCAAAATGTGTGTGTGTGTGTGTAACCAGACCAGACCAGACCTGAGAAAACGATGGACCAATTCTCAAATAACATTAAAATTGCGCAAAAAACATTAAAAGTGCCTTAAACAATGCTGAGGTTGCCTGTTCACTTCTTACAATTCCAGTTACAACCCGCCCATTAATACACACACTGGGGTGGTGTGTTGGGGGGGGGGGGGGGGGGGGGGGGGGGGGGAGGATTTAGGGGAACTCGAAACTTGCAGTGCTTCTTTAGAGTGTAGCTGAAAACAAGTAGTCGCCCCACTGACGTTTGCGAGATGGGGTCTTGTCACACATCTGTGTATACAGTTTGAAAAGTTAACCCCCAAGCAGGACCAAACAAGCTACAATGAAGGACCAAAGCCTAGCAAGGGACTTGGGTGCGGGTAGTTGGTGGTACAAATGGTTGACAAGGCTAGGAATTATATTCAGCCAGCCACAAGTTGTTCTCTAATAACAGTTACCAGTTCCTCCTGCAAAAGGCGCTTGCAACATTTCACCTATGTGATTGGTCTCAATCTATAGATCGACAAGTCATTAAACTGTCGGTGTAGAGACCTGGGCATGTCTATAATCGGCCTGAGTTCAAACCCTATCACACTCCCTAGCTTCCGTGGGTATCGCCAGGGGGGGTAGCATTATATACTGCAGACGGTTAGACGTTGAATAGCCGGTGTAAAGAACCTTGTATGGTGACACTTACTATGTCTGCCTGCCTGTCAGCCTGTGACTTTCACCAGCTGTGGCGTCCCCATCACACCAGGCCCCTCCAGACATCATATATTTTGTATAACCTTGCTGGAACCTTGTAACAATTCTTCTTCTATTGATTGACACGTCAAAGCTGGGTGAATCTGCACCACTTGCGCTCTTATACAAACTACAGTAAGACACTCTTTCTTCACTATTGTGACTACCATGGATTACCCCCCCGCTATATATAGTGAATGCTACGTTTAGGCCCAAATTGCTGCTATCAAGAACCCTAGTTACTGGTGACAGTCCCAATCTCGTGGTAGATTGGAGCTCTTGTCTACGGTTTTGCCGAGGCCAAGAAAGCTTGTTGTGTGGAAGAGATCTCTTGCCTTTTTAATACCCTCCTTCATTGTGGAGTAAAAGGGTTCGCAAATCCGCCTAGTGTGCTCCCTGGTGTCTGTGGGTTTCGCACAGAACGGGGCTTAAGAATTGGAAGACGGTGAGCAGCCCTGAGTTGTCTGAAAAACATGTAACAATCCAATCCTACGATAGGATTATATCCCTCAAACTCGGTGCACTCCAAGAGTGATTACAGGCATATCTGCTAGTCAGTCCAGCCAGGCCAAGCCAGCCAGCTAGCACCTACATAACCCCCAAGTCAGTGCGCTCCTCGAGTAGTGAGTAATTCAAATTCAAATTCAAATATCTCAGTGCGCTCCTGGAGTGGTGATCAATTCAAATTCAAATTCAAATCCCTTGGTGCGCACCAAGAGTGGTGAGCAGCATAGCTGCATCTTCCTGGATCAGGTTGAGCAATTCAAATCCAAATTCAAATCCCTCAGTCTGCTCCAAGAGTGGTGAGCAACATATCTGCATCTTGAGTGGTGAGTCATTCAAATTCAAATTCAAATCCCTCAGTGCGCACCAAGAGTGGTGAGAAGCACATCTGCATCTTCCTGGATCAGGTTGAGCAATTCAAATTCAAATTCAAATCCCTCAGTCTGCTCCAAGAGTGGTGAGCAGCATATCTGCATCTTGAGTGGTGAGTAATTCAAATTCAAATTCAAATCCCTTAGTGCGCACCAAGAGTGGTGAGAAGCATATCTGCATCTTGAGTGGTGAGTAATTCAAATTCAAATTCAAATCCCTCAGTGTGCTCCAAGAGTGGCAAGCAGCATATCTGCATCTTCGCGGATCAGGTTGAGCCCCACGATGGTCTGACCATCATCCAGCTTGGCGCGCAAGGCGCGGGGCAACTTCTTATACCACCCCCCCCTCGTCCGTAGCGGCTGCTTTGTACCACATCGAACAGTGTCTTCATGATGGGCAGCACGGCACCTGAGTGTGGTGTTGAGTGGTGTTGGAGTGGTGTTGGAGTGGAGTGCAGTGTGGTGTTGAGCGGTGTTGTGGTGGAGTGTAGTGGTGTTGTGGTGGAGTGCAGTGTGGTGTTGAGTGGTGTTGTGGTGAAGTGAAGTGGAGTGGAGTGGAGTGTGTAGTGGTGAGTGCAGCCGCCGCAGATTGAACAGTGTCTTCATGATTGGCATCACGGCACCTGAGTGTGGTGTTCAGTGGTGGTGGAGTGGTGGTGGAGCGGTGGAGTGCAGTGTGTTGTTGAGTCTTGGTGGAGCAGTGGAGTGCAGTGTGTTGTTGAGTCTTGGTGGAGCGGTGGAGTGCAGTGTGTTGTTGAGTGGTGTTGTGGTGGAGTGGAGTGGAGTGGTCTGTAGCGTGTAGAGGTGAGTGTAGGCGCCGCACATTGAACAGTGTCTTCATGATGGGCAACACGTTACCTGAGTGTGGTGGAGTGGTGGTGGAGTAGTGGTGGAGCGGTGAAGTGCAGTGTGATGTTGAGTGATGTCGTGGTGGGGTGGAGTGGAGTGGTCTGTAGCGTGTAGTGGTGAGTGTAGGCGCCGCAGATTGAAAAGTGTCTTCATGATTGGCAGCACGGCACGTGAGTGCGGTGTTGAGTGGTCGTGGAGTGGTGGTGGAGTGGTGGAGTTGTGGAGTGCACTGTGGTGTTAAGTGGTGTTGTGGTGGGGTGGTGGTGGAGCGGTGTGTAGTGTGCAGTGGTGAGTGCAGCCGCCGCAGATTGAATAGTGTCTTAATGATGGGCAGCAGGGCCCCTGAGTGTGGTGTTGAGTGGTGGTGGGGTGGTGGAGTGCAGTGTGTTGTTGAGTGGTGGTGGAGTGGTGGTGGAGTGGTGGTAGAGTGGTGGTGGAGCGGTGGTGGAGTGGTGGAGTGCAGTGTGGTGTTGAGTTGCGTTGTGGTGGAGTGGATTGGAGTGGTGTGTAGTGGTGAAAGCAGCCGCTGCAGATCGAACAGTGTCTTCGTGATTGGCAGCAGGGCACCTGAGTGTGGTGTTCGGTGGTGGTGGAGTGGTGGAGTGCAGTGTGTTGTTGAGTGGTGGTGTAGTGATGTAGTGTAGCGTGTAGTGTGGTGTAGTGAGTAGTGTGGTGTTGAGTGGTGGTGTAGTGGTGTAGTGGTGGAGTGTAGTTTGGTGTTGAGTGGTGGTGGAGTGGTGGAGTTCAGTGAGGTGTTGAGTGGTGGTGTAGCGTAGTGTGTAGTATGGTGTTGAGTGGTGGTCAAGCGTAGTGTGGTGTGTGGTGTGTAGTGGTGTGTGCAGCCGCTGCAGATTGAACAGTGCCTTCATAAAGGGCAGCACTTTATGGCGCATCCCATAAAACCTAGCCCTTTGTGACCAAGGAAAAAGACAGAAATAGACAAGAACGGCTATGGGACGGACACCACCAGGTGTGTGGAGTGAGGGGTTTTGGAGTGGTGGTGAAGTGGTGGCGGAGTACGCTTGGGACGCTTCCTAGGACTTTTCAAGTATCCACTTGAGTAGGTCCAGCCATTGACCCCTGTGCCAAATACGTTTTGCCTTCAATGCAGTTTTGAGCGCCATTTGATTACAAATCAGTTTTCCAATCCACGTCCCATGTTGCCAATGAATAGTGCGCGAATGGTCAAAGCAACAACTTCCTTCGATAACTCTATTGTACCCCCCCCCCCCCCCCCCCCCCCCCTTCCCCCTCTGCCAAGCTTCGCCTTGGGCCATTCCATCCTGCCCACCCAAAATCACATGTGACTTGCCCACCACCACCCCCACTCACCACCACCACCCACCCCCATTTACCCCAACACCTACTCCACCACCAGAGCACACACCTGAGACGATGTACTTGTTGAAAGAGAGCCAAAGTTGTAGCTTCCCTCCTGCTTGCCCCACGGTTTGCGCTTAAGTGTTCGCGATCGCTGTCAACCGCCATGGTAGGTTTGTCCAGGTGAAGTTGCAGCCCGTTCCCTACCGCTGGAATACGGGGCTCCCTTAATACCACGCCCCACCAGGCCTTATCATTACTTCCCTCCTGCTTGCGCCTCACACAGTTGGGGCCATGCATGCAACCCTTCTCAAGGTGCCCAAACCAGAACTCCCAGTGGTTCTTGGCCTCGCTCTCCTCCTTCAACCCCCACCCACCCCACCACTTACCCCACCACCTACCGCACAACTAGAGCACACACCTGAGACAATGTACTTGTTGAAAAAGCGAGATCAGAAGTTGCAGCTTCCCTCCTGCCAGCGCCTCACACAGTTGGGGCCATGCATGCAACCCTTCTCAAGTGGAGGGGAGTGTAAATCCTTCAATTTAAAATAAATAAAACAGTGCACACACTCTTTTGATAACAGTGCACACACTCTTTTGATAACAGTGCACACACTCTTTTGATAACAGTGCACACACTATTTTGATAACAGTGCACACACTCTTTTGATAACAGTGCACACACTCTTTTGTAGGAGTGGCAACGCCATTCAAACTGAATCCTCCGGGTCGCTGGTTTGTATTGGGAGACCCACCTCCTGGGGTGAAAGTCCTTCCACAACTACCCGACAACTATACAAAAAAAATGCACGCACCTGAGACGATGTACTTGTTAAAGGAGCGAGATCCGAAGTTGCAGCTGCCCTCCTGCTTGCGCCGCACACAGTTGGGGCCATGCATGCAACCCTTCTCAAGGTGCTCAAACCAGAACTCCCAGTGGTTCTGGGCCTCACTCTCCTCCTTCAACAGCCTGAATTTGGTCTTCAGCTCAAACTCTTTGATGATCCAACCGTGAGTTTGGTTGGGGCGACGCAGGCGGAAGGAGCGGGACTTCTTGTTGTCCGCGTAAGAGGCGCCGACTTCGGTGGCGAGCAGGATGGTTGGGTGGCCGGTGCTGTTGTAGTTGGAGCTGTGACTGGACACATAGAAGCCAGCCTGCAATGGTGCGAGGGGGGGTGGGGGGGGGGCGGGGCAAGAGTGAGTGAGGGGAGGAGGGTTGGGAGAGTGGAGGGTTGGGAGAGTGGAGGGGTGGGAGAATAGATGGGTGGGGAGGGTGGATGGGAAGTATGGGTGGGTGGGTGGCGTTGTGAGAGGACACGTAGAAGCCAGCTGCAATGGAGCGTGGGGGTGGGAGTGGGGAAGGGGTTATAGTGAGTGGTGGGGAAGATGTGGGGGGAGAGTGGATGGGTGGGAGGGCGGTTGGGAAGTATGGGTGGGTGGGTGGGTGGCGCTGTGAGTGGACAAGTAGAAGGCAGCCTGCAACGGTGCGTGGTGGTTTTAAGGGAGCAAGAGTGAGTGGGGGGTTGGGGGGGGTGGGGTTGAGGTAGGGGTGGGGTGGGGTGGGGCAAGAGTGAGTGGGGGGGATGGTGGGTAGAGTGGATGGGTGGGAGGTCGGTTGGGTGGCCGGTGCTGCTGTAGTTGGAGCTGTGACTGGCCCCGAAGAAACCAGCCTGCAACAGGGGGGGGGGGGGGGGAGCAAGAGTGTGTAGTTTTAATCAATGGTAACAACTTTTTCCCAACTTTGTTTTCCCCCTCCTTTTGTTTGAAACTTCCACAATATCAACTCACATCTGAATCGGACACCGTTTTGAACAGGGCGTCCAAACCCTGTCTCCCCCCCCCCCCCACCCCCCCACCCCTACCCCGGTTTTAATATATAATTCTATACCCACTGAAGGCAGAGCGGAATGGGATTTCCCACATGAAGGATGCTCTTTCAGTTCCTTATCAAAAATACCGAGAGCGTTTACGCACGGCAACCCATTGATATTTCCTGTAACAACCCTGTAACAACCCTGTAACAACCCTGTAACAACAACAAGTCCTAGACGCAGGGCAAGCTAAGCTGTATCGAATATCTAATATATGTATTTAATACATAACTATGTATTTAATATATACTATATGTATCGAATAATACTATATGTATTGAATAATACTATATGTATTGAATAATACTATATGTATTGAATAATACTATATGTATTGAATATATACTAAGCTGTATGTATTGAATAATGCTGTATGTATTGAATATATATACTAAGCTGCATGTATTGAATATATACTAAGCTATATGTATTGAATAATACTATATGCATTGAATATATACTATATGTATTGAATAATACTATATGTATTGAATATATACTAAATGTATTGAATAATACTATATGTATTGAATAATACTATATGTATTGAATAATACTATATGTATTGAATAATACTATATGTATTGAATATATACTATATGTATTGAATATATACTATATGTATTGAATATATACTATATGTATTGAATAGATACTTATGTATTGAATATATAATTATGTATTGAATATATAATTATGCATTGAATGTATAATATACGTATTTCATACAAAATATATGGTTTTAATATATAATTATGTACCCACCGAAGGCAGAGCGGAAGCGTATGTCCTACTTGAAGGATGCTCTTTCAGCTCCTTATCGCGATACTCCGGAGCATTCTCCCACAACAACCAGGGATTGTTTTTTCAAGTCTGAAAGTGGGAGTTTTCTAGCTGTATTTAATATATCATATATGGTTTTAATGTATAATTCTATACACACCGAAGGCAGAGCGGAAGCGGATGTCCCACTTGAAGGATGCTCTTTCAGCTCCTTATCAAAAAAAATCCGTAGCGTTCTCCCGCGACGACAATTGTTTTTTCAAACCTTAAAGTGTTTTTTTTTAGTTGTATTTAATATATAATAAATGGTTTTAATATACAATTATATACCCACCGAAGGCAGAGCGGAAGCGGATTTCCCACTTGAAGGATGCTCTGCCAGCTCCTTATCACGATACTCGAGAGCGTTCACCCATGACAAGCCATCGTCGATTTTCAGCTCAACCAGATAAGTGGCGGCGTCCGTCTTCTCGTCTTTGTGTAGCTCCTGCTTGCTCGTGATGCTCACCACACCACTCTTCACCACCTGGGGGCGGGGTGGGGGTAGGGGTAGGGGTGGGAACGTGGGCAGGTGAGTAGGTGTGTGTTGAGTGTGGTGTGTGTGTGTGTGGGGGGGGGGGGGGGGGGGGGGGGGGGGGGGGGATTGCTGGTGATGTTGGTGATGATGATGTTTGAGGATGATGTTAACATTTTCTTGGTGCCCTATTTGAATCCATATGCCTTCAATACCTCAAAGGCCTCCTCGAACCTGGGCGGACCAATAACACCACTCAGGCCCACCTACCCACGGCCCACCCCACCCACCCACCTGCGAACTATATTTCTCAATGGTGGGGCCTGCTTGATGGTGCTTCCGGTGGCTGAGATCAATAACATCAGCCAGGCCCTCCACACTCCCCCCACCCCACAACCCCCACCCACCCCCACCCAACCCTGTTAGCCAAACCACCCCAACCACAAACAAAAACAACTCGATGGCCTCCTCAAACTTTCTGTCCGACCTAGCCTGCTTGATGGTGGCGTCCATTGGCTAAGATCAATAAACACCACTCAGGCCCACCACCACCACCAGGCCCACCCCTCCCCACCCCACAACCCCACCCCCCACCCCCACCCCACCCTGTAGCAAAACCACCCAACCACACAAAAAATAACTCTATGGCCTCCTCGAACTTTCCGGCCAACCTAGCCTGTTTGATGGTGGCGTCCAGTGTATGAGATCGATAAACCCATTAAGGCCCACCACACTATAGCCAAACCACCCCAACACCACAACAAATACCTCGATGGCCTCCTTGAATTTCCACCACTGATCCCCCACCTCCCCAACACCACTATAAATACCTCGATGGCCTCCTCGAATTTTCCAGCCGACCTAGCCTGCTTGATGGTGGCGTCCAATGTCTGAGAGAAGTAGTCGAAGATGAGTGTCTGGTCTTGAAGAGGCATTCCTAGCAAACGATTTAGGAAGCGAGGGACCGCGGAGGCGCTCTTGGGGTCAACGGAATAGGCAAACTGACCGTTGTAGGCCCTGCGGGGTGGGTAGGGTTGGGTTGGGTTGGGTTGGGTTGGGGTTAGGGTTGGGTAGGGTTGGGTTGGGTTGGGTTGGGGTTAGGGTTGGGTTGGGTAGGGTAGGGTTGGGTTGGGTTGGGTTGGGTTGGGTTGGGTTGGGTTGGGTAGGTTAGGGTTGGGTTGGGTAGGTTGTTGGGTTGGTTGGGTGGTAGGGGTTGGTTGG
>JAJSRW010000393.1:0-7500 GCA_022414725.1 Microglena sp. YARC | reverse complement strand
TGGTGGGGTGTGTGACTGTGTGTGTGTGTGTGGATGGGTGTGGGTGTGGGTGTGGGTTGGTGGGGTGTGTGACTGTGGTGTGTGGGTGGATGGGGTGTGGGTGTGGGTGTGGGTTGGTGGGGGTGGTGTGACTGTGGTGTGTGTGTGGATGGGGTGTTGTGGGTTGTGGTGACTGTGTGTGTGGTGTGTGTGTGGATGGGGTGTGGGTGTGGGTTGGTGGGTGTGTGACAGTTTGTGTGTGTGTGGGATGGGTGTGTGTGTGTGTGGGTTGGTGGGGTGTGTGACAGTGTGTGTGTGTGGACTGTGTGTGTGTGGGTGGTCTGTGTGGTGGGTGGGTGGTGTGTGACGTGTGTTGTGTGTTGTGGGGGGGGGGAGTGTGTGGGGTGGGGTGTGTGACTGTGGTGGGGTGGGGGGGGGGGGGGGGGGGGGGGGAGTTGTTAATCATGTTGTGGTAGGATGCTTGGTGGTGTGGATAGGGGAGTGAGGAGTCGTTGGTGGTGGTGGTGTGGTGGTGGTGATAATGTTGTACATGGTTGCGTGGAGGAGTTGTTGTTAATCATGTTGTGGGTACGAATAGGGGAGTGAATCATGCTGGTGGTGTGAATAGGGGAGTGAAGGAGTCGTTGTTGTTGTTGGTGAGGGTGGTGATGGTGTACATTATTGAATGGAGGAGTTTGTGTTGGTTGTGGTCGTGTAATGGTGATGATGTGATAACGGTCTTTAACCAGTTTTTTTTGTTTCTTTTCCTTTTTTAGGTATTTTTATGTTTTTTGCCTTGATCCCACAGGTTCCCAGGTTCCCAGGTTCCACTCCGCCTCCACACTCACACAGTGGCCTACGTTTGCGAGCAGGGGCCTGTGTCTCTTAAAGCGATCACGTGCCACTGTGGTGACTACTGCTAGCTCCGGCTTACGCAGTGGTGTCCTTAACTTCACGTCCTGAGAGTGGCGCATTACTCGGATGTAACAATTTCATTTCAATTTCATTTAGGTGCCACTGATTCCGTGCCACTTCTTTGGTCCATCAGATTCACAGGAACCACACCCACCTCCACACTCCCACAGTGGCCCACGTTTGCCAGCAGGGGTCTGTGTCTCTTAAAGCGATTAGGTGCCACTGATTCCGTGCCACTTCTTTGGTCCATCAGATTCACAGGAACCACACCCACCTCCACACTCCCACAGTGGCCCACGTTTGCCAGCAGGGGTCTGTGTCTCTTAAAGCGATTAGGTGCCACTGATTCCGTGCCACTTCTTTGGTCCATCAGATTCACAGGACCACCACCCACCTCCACACACACACACACCACACACACCACACACACAGTACAACCACCAAACACACACAAACACACTCCTCACCCTACCTTGTTGATCTGCACTCTGTGCCTCCCCCCCCCCCCCCCCCCCCCCCCCCCGCACTCCCACAGTGGCCCACGTTTGCCAGCTGGAGACTGTGGTACAGCCGGGGGGTGTTCAATAAGTATAAGGGGAGGCGCTACGCTGTTAATCGTCACCGATTTGGTCGTAGGCCCCGAAACCTGTCGTAGGTGTACAGTATCTCTTAAAGCGATTAGGGAAGCCATGATTGTGTCAACTTCTTTTGTAGGACCGGAAAATCACACATACTGCATCATATGAATTTATACATAAAATCATTTAGCCTAGTCAAACTCCCGGCATCACATGATATCATTTTGCCATTGCACTACTGATTTGGTCCTACAGCTTTCAGTTTTTCCCAGTTCGAGTGCAACTATAACACACCCAGCGCACCCACCCCCTCAATGTTGATGCTAGCACCGCGATCGACGGTCTTTTTTTTTTTGTCTTTTTATCTTTTTGGATGTCTTGTTTCGTCATTTTTGAAGGTCTTTTCTAGTAATATACTATTTTGGTCCCCACAGGTTCAGGTTTGAGTGCCCCCCACCCCCACCCCCGACCTATACCACCATCAGCATCTAGCATCCACCCGACCCCACCTTCAGGTTGAGGTGCCCCCCCCGCCCAAACACGCACTAAGCCACAAGCCACACCACCCACCATCAGCTTCCACCCACCGACAACACCACCTTCAGGTTGAGGGCCCCCCCCCCAACACAGGCTACCAACAACACTCCACCCACCCACGCGCCATTCCCACCATCAGCGTCCAACAGCCGACCCACCTTCAGGTCGTTGCCTGCTTAGCACCCATGCTCGACAGGTTCAGGTTTGGTCCCCCCGCCCCCCCACCCACCACCGACCCACCTTCAGGTCGTTTGCTCAGCAGCCCCCAAGGTGCTCGACGGTCTCTCCCGTGCAACAGTGCTCCTAACGACTGAAAGACCGTTTGGCAAAAACAGCACCTGTGAACAAAATGTGTCACATGTTACGTTTGCCAGTATGATATTGCAACCTGCAAAATACAATCCAAATTACGTCTTTCCAAAATATGTTATGCAACTCTGCAAACAAAAACATGTCACATGTTACGTCATTGCCAAAAATGTGATGTACCTGCAAAAACATGTCACATGTTCACAGCGTCTTGCCAAAACTGTTATGCACTCGCAAACAAAACATGCCTGATGTTTTGTCTTGCCAAAAATGATATGCACCTGAAAAACATTTCTCATGTTACGTCTTGCCAAAACTGTTATGCACTTGCAAACAAAACATGTCACATGTTACCTCTTACCAAAATTGCTATACACCTGCTATGCTATGCACTCGCAAACAAAACATGCCACATGTTAAGTCTTGCTAAAAATATAAGGAACGGCAATATGATATCAAATGCTATCATGTCATCATATGATATCATGTTTCTTATAGACGGCAGCGTTTCTAGCTAGGCCAAAGCTTGCCACTCATATTGATATCAAGACACAATTTGCATGATGATATCAATTATTATACACCACCACTCCCACCCCACCTACCTACCCACCACCACCAAACTATTATGACCGCTCCCGATCAGCTGCGAGTTGTTGAGTTGATGTTGGCATTGTCAGAGTGGCTTGAGATGAAAGCCTCGGTCAATGCAAAACCCTTTAGGGCTAAGTGCATGGATCCCAGTGTAACCAGTGTAACCGTAAGGAACTTCTGCTGCTACATTGAGGGTGGTAACAAAATTAAATAAGTACAACCTTACTGCCAGCCCTTAAACCAACTAAACGAGCAGCTAGCTCCGCACAGGGTCAATGTAACCAGTGTAACCGTGTAACTTCTACTACATTGAGGGCGGTAACAAAGTAACAAGACTACACCCTTACTGCCAGCCCTTCAACTCAAAGAGCAGCTAGCTCCGCACCCGGTGTAACCAGTGTAACCGTGGAGCTTCTGCTACATATGAACAGCAAAACCGGTAACAAAATGACCAAAACTACAACCTAAACTGGCAGGCCTTCAACTTAAAAAGAGCAAGCATAGCTCCGCACCCGGTGTAAGCGGTGTAACCGTAGAACTCCTGCTACATTGAGGGCGGTAACAGAATAACAAAACTACACCCTTACTGCCAGACCTTCAAGTTAAAGAGCAGCTAGCACCACACCCGGTGTACCGGGTGTAATCGTGGAACCTCTGCTACATTGAGGGCGGTAACTAAAGCCTCACACAAACCTGTACTCCCCACCGCACTGTGTGGCCAGCATGCAGTAGATGGGTGCCGAGGTCTGGTTGGAGCACAAGGCCATCCGACAGTTTGGACGCCCCCACCGCTCCCACCCTCCGCATCACCATACCCACCATCACCACACTACCATACCACACACCAGTCCTCCCCGAGCTCTACCGCCTACCTCTGCAAACCTGTACTCGCCACCGCATTGTGTGACCAGCATGCAGTCGATGGGTGCTGCGGCTCCTACTACTACTACTACTCACTACTACTACTAACCTACTACTACTGATACTCACTACCTAATACTACTACTTAACTGACTACTAGCTGACTACTACTACTAACCCACCACTAACTACTACTCTACTACCACACTACACTACTACCTGTAGGTACTACTACTTCTACTCAGACTCTTAAGCCATCCCACCCCCTCCTCCCCTCTTCCCCAGCAGCTTTTTGGACCCCCTGGACCCCCTGGACCCCCAAATCCCTGGTACACACCGGCAACATCTGGCCACCCCCACCACACAAAAAACTGGCACACCACCACCACACTACTGATTCCCACCACCTGCCATACTACTGGTCTAGCCTGCAAACCTGTACTCGGAACACCGGATGACACTGTGTGACCAGCATGCAGTAATGGGTGCCAGAGGACTGGTTGGAGCACAATAGGCCATCCAACAGTTTGGACGCTCCCACCGCTCCCACCGGCTCCGCACCTACCCACCACGCACCACACTGCTACCTACCCACCACCCACCAACCTACCACCACTAAATCGCCTACCTGCAAACGCTGTACTCGCCACCAGCACCTGTGTGGACGAGCATGCCAGTAGATGGGTGCGGAGGAACTGTTGGAGCGGTGGTGAGCGTCCAAAACTGTTGGAATGGTCCTTGTCAGCGGAACCAGGGCAGCCTTCGAGGGTGAATGTGGAAGCGACGTTTTGGTCTTGGCTCCGCCTGTCTGCTTGCAAGCTGATGCCCCTTACGAGGAATGTGGTGCGGTGCGTTTTGGTGTGTGTTAAGCATAGTGCATGGCGTCGTGTGTCTGTTGCAATGCATGCATGCATGTTTGCACTCCGAAATAGGCCCAATAGTCTATAAGGGACTTGCCCCAATGAGCACCGTAACACAAAGGTCTACAATAAAGCATCACACCCTGTGGAGGCCGCCCCAGAGATGATGGCACAAATCTTCACATTATTTCCCCCATTTATTATTGTATTAAAGCATTTTAGAAGAATTTAATTGAACTAAGCTTTCTAATATCAGTGCATTTATAAATTTAACGTACATAATCCCTAAACTCATAAAATTAACGTACACCACTAGAACTAATAAATTACGTACACCCTATAACTTTTCAAATAATATGTTGCACAAACCCTAACAACTTGCAATTAATCTGTTACATACCCCAATGCTTTCAAATAGTACTGTTGCACACCAAACTGCAAATGATAATGTTGCATACACACTAACTTCCAATGGTTCTGTTACATACACCTTCAACTTTCAAATAAATTACGTACACACTAAACTTCAAATAATATGTTACATACCATGTTATCATACAAACACTAGACTTCAAATAATATGTCTACATACCAGTTACATACAACACTAAGACTTTCAAATAATATGTTCATACAGTTACATTCACACTAGACTTTCAAATAATATGTACATACCACGTTACATACACACTAGACTTGCAAATGATATCTGCTGCACCACAAAACTTTTCAAATAGTCTGCTAAACACACCCTAAACGTTCAAATAATATGTTGAAACACATCCTATCCACACTTTCAAATAATGTTCATACGCACATAAAACTTACAAATAACTATGATGCGTACCTGTATGGGCATACTGCGTAATACCCTTAACTTGAGATAATAAGTTGAACACAACCCTACACTTTCAAACGGTCTGTTGCAACATCCTGTGAGGCCGCCTCAGCTCGCGGCTTAACAGGAGGGTCCCTTAACAACCACGCCCCTCCAGGCGTTTTTTTTTTTCTGCAAGTCACATAATAAATGTCCAAATAATTTAATAACATAATAAATAATTTAATAACATAATAACATAATAAATGTCCAAATAATCTGTTATGTTCAGCCTAAACTTTCAAATGGTCTGTTGCACACCTGTGGAGGCCGCCTCAGAGATGATTGCAAAGTCTTTCCAACGCATTCATGAAGTCCTCTTTCTCACATCATGTTCACCATCTTCTGGAATCCTCTTCTCAAGACGTGCCTGTGGTCGTGTGTGTTTGGGTGTGTGGTGTGTGTGGGTGTGTGTTGTGAGTGTGTGTGTGTGAGTGTGTGTGTGTGGTATGTGTGTGTGTGTGTGTGTGTGTGTGTGCGGAAGTTTCAGGATGTGTTATGTCTTACATAAAAACAAAATAAATCACGTCATTCATGAATTCCCTACCTTCTCCATCATGTTCACCATGCTTCTGGGAATCTTTTTTCTTCGACGTGCCTGTGTGGTGTGTGTGGTGTGGTGTGTGTGTGTGTGTGTTGTGTGTAGGAGGTGGTGGGGAAGGGGGGGGGGGGGGGGGGGGGGGGGGGGTTCCTCCTTCTCCATCATATTCACACATCTCAGAAATCAAAAATCGTGTCTGGGTGTGTGTAAGTGATAAAGTTGGTAAATTTATATGGGTGGGTCCTACACTTGTGATAGCCTACCTTCCAATGTGGGTGGGTGGCGTGGGCTGGGGTTATGGTGTATGTGGGTGTGGTGGTGGGTGTGTGTCGTGGGGGGGGGGGGGGTCCTAATTGGTAGGCCTAATTGTGTTGGCTATCCCTCATCGTGAGTGGGTGAGATGTGTGGGGTGGGATGTTGTGGGTGGGGTGGGTGGGGTGGGTAGGGACCAGCTTAATACGTATGGTGTTGTCCAAAGGAGAGTATGATATCATATGATATCAAAACAAACTGCATCATATATCAAATGATATTGTATGATAAATGAGAAACTTTAGCCTAGTCAGACGGATCATATGATGAAATGATATCCCTATTAATCATATTGGCGTTCTCTAGTTTGTACGGAAGATTATATTGATGAATAAGCAAAATGGACTCCAAATGTGCCCGCGGCTGACGGAGTCATGGGGACTTCTGGAACATCATGAACAAGAAAACATACGAAATTACAAATTACGAGACCAAGATGTTGCTACGTTTTACTTTCCATTGTACCGAATGCGTCAGCCGCAACTATGGCAGCATCCCTTGCGCCAGTTGGCAACAATACAGGTCTGATGATGATGCCCATTTTTCCTGGTGCTCTACCTTGAACGTCAAAATGTGCACGCGGCTTGAACAGAGTCAAGAGGGACTTCTGAACATCATAAACTAAAAAAAAGATGAATAGATACAATTACGAATCCATCCACATCAAAGAGTGAATGTTCACGTGCCTTCCTAATTAGTACCATGCCGTCAGCCGCACGATGCAGCATGCCCTTGCGCCCACTCATCATAAACCAGAAATAAGAAGTATGCAATAAATTGTATGAGGCCATAAGTTGTGATCACGTACCTTGCATTGCACCCAGGGGTGCCGTCTGCCGCACACAACTCAGCATGCCCTTGCGTCCACTCATCATAAACCAGAAAATACGAAAATAGCCATGTAATTCAGAAACAAGAGTGCTGTCTACGTACCGTCCATTGACCATGGCCCGTCTGCCGCACAACAACTCAAGCACGCCCTTTATCTTGCGTCCACGACATCATGAACCCAGAAAATACTGAAATACGATGTATTCAGCCAAGAGTGCTGCTCGCCCTACCCTTCCATTGTACCATGCCCGTCTGCCGCACCACAAACTCAGCATGCCCTTGGGTCCACCCATCATAAACCAGAAA
>JAJSRW010001061.1:0-20767 GCA_022414725.1 Microglena sp. YARC | reverse complement strand
CCCTCCCTGCAGCCACCCCATACCCGAACCCAACCAAACACCAGCAACTCTCATCGCCGATCACACCCCATCACAACACTCCTCTTTCCTACCCCACCACCCACATCAGGGTTTATCCATGAAACCATGAAGGGCATGGGAACCGTCTGCCCTCCATAGCTGGCGCTCATGAGACAATGGCACGACCGCTGCAAGGAGGAGCAGCAAGCACGAGGCATACCAAGCCAGAAGAGCAGCAGGCACGCGAGCCGAGCAGAAATCGCAGGCTCCCGGCCCAAAGCCACTTCAGACCGAAATCGGCCCTCGGCCGCAAATAGCAAGCCACTCATGTGAGCACTTTAATACATTGTGGTAGACTTTTGTGTTTGTGTATGAATTTGTCTTGATTTTAAAAGTTTGACCAAGCCCTGGACAGTACCTTAGCAAAGCCATCAGACACATTGCAGAAGCAACAGGCTCCTGTGCCCAAGCCACTTCAGCCGAATCGCTCGGCCACAAATAGCGAGGAAGCCATATGTGAGCACATGTCTCTGTTTCGTGGAGTCTTTGTTTTTATTATACTTGTTATCCTGAGTATCATCAGGAGTTCGACAGGTCATCCGACGCCAAACCCCACCCCTGGCAGTAACCCAAGCAGAAGCAGCAGGCTCCTGGGCCAGACCTTAGCCGAAACGGCCTTTGGCCGCAAATAACTAAGCCACTCATGTATGCGCTCTGTAATTCAGTTGTGGAGTATTTTGTGTTAATGTTATACCTGAGTATTTCAAAGTTTGACATTTGCCCGGACAGTTACCAAGCACAACACCCCTCCACCCCCACCCCGACCGTGCTCAGTATCCTCCCCCAAACCACAGTACAGTACAGTACAGTATCCTCCCCTCAACTACAGTACAGTTAGGTACCCGTTATCCACTACAACAAACAAGCTCCCTCCCATCAGATACAGGCCCTGCACTAGTCCAGGCCAGCAGCAAGCCCAATACAAGCAGCAAATTTCTCCTCCAAACGCACACACAAACACACAAAACAATCACAACGTACAACACGCAACAATAACAAAACTCAACCTTACCTAATGTCCCTATCTCACCGCTTCGCCACCGCCACCAGCACCCCAGACACTGACACAATCCCCTTGTTGTCCCTAGGATCAAAGGCCCCTGACAATAGACTGTTAATATTAATACCACCGCCTACAGCCCCCTTCACCAGCTCCACCAGCCCTGAGATCCACATTAGTTCTTCTTCTCAAATGCAAATTCAATAGACTGAATATTCAATACCACCCAGCACCACCTCACCAAAGCCCCTAGTTTGTACTCAGCACCTCAACATGACCCACAATCCCCCTTTTTCTTCCAAGATCAAAGCCCCTGTTCCAGTCACCTGAATTCCACCCACACCACCACCCCACCCCCAAAGCCCCTTGACATATATTCAGTATTCAGCACCATCACTGACACCATGCCGACCCATTTGTTCATCCCACCAGGACAAAGCCCCTGATGGTACTGAATACCACCTACCATTAAGACCCACCAGCAGCCCTGATAGTATCCAGTTATTCAGCACCATCACTGACAATCCCCTTGTTCTCCCTCCTGGTTCAGCAAGCCCTGATGGTACTGAATGACCCCTACCCACCACCCCTCACCAGCCCTGATAGTATCCATATTCAGTGCACCATCACTGACACTATCCCCTTGTTCTCCCTCCAGGTCAGAGCCCCTGATGGTACTGAAGACCCCTACCACCACCCTCACCAGCCCCTGATAGTACCCAGTATTCAGCACCATCACTGACACTATCCCCTTCTTCTCCCTCCAAGTCAAAGCCCCTGATATCGCTCAGTATCAGGGTACTTCCAAGCGCGCGCTGGCGCGCTACCTTTTTGAGCCCCACTGCGCGTTTCGCACAGTTTTTTGCAACCCCCTGTGGGTGCAGCAAGCAATTATTTTTAGCTTTTTGCACTACAAAGCGCAGTTTTTTTATTTCAAGTGCACTAAAGCGCTGGCCAATTTGGTCAATGGAAGTACCCTGCTGAGTATCACCCCAAGTACAACAAGCAAGATCTCTCCCAAATCTATTTGGTACGTCAGCACCAAAACCGCAAACGCAAACAAACACAAACACACACACCTTACCCTCATGTCCCTATTTCACAACTCACTACCGCCACCAGCACCACCAGCACTGACACAATCCCCTTGTTCTCCCACCAGGATCAAAGCCCCTGACAATAGACTGAATACTGAATACCACCGCCACCACCACCCTCACCAGCCCCTGACAGTATTCAGTATTAAGTGCCATCACTGACACAATCCGCTTCACTTGTTCTCCCACCAGGATCAAAGCCCCTGATAGCGCTCAGTACCCCCCCAACTATAACAAGCAAGCCCCCTCCCCATCAGCCTACGAGGCCCTTCACCTGGCGCAGCAGCAAGCCCAATACAAGCAGAACAGGTACTCACCCAAGCCACAAACGCAACAGAGCGAGTCCCACGCCGCATACGGGGCCTTCTATTACAGCCCCAAGGCAGCAGCAAACCACGCAAACAAGCACCCCCCTGTGTGGGCTGACATGTACGGGCAGTACGGGCAGAAGCAACCCCCCGCCCAGCAACAACAACAGCAGCGGCCGGCCTACCAGGGGTACTACACCCCCAGCCAAGCGGGGGGCCAAGCCAACAAGCCCCCCGCCCCTGGGCGAGGCCCCCCTGCCAAGCTGCCCTCCATCGCTTCTCAACAGCAGCAGGCAGCGATGGACCGGCTTGCTGCTCCACGACCCCCTGCGTGGAACATGGGTTACCAGCCTCCCAAGAGCAAGGCAGGCTCTGCTACTCCCTCTCAAGCTCCCTCTCAAGCTCCTTCTAACTACCCAGCCCAGTACCCAGCCCAGTACCACGCTCCACACCCAAGGTGGTGATGAGGCATGTTTGAGTGCCAGTACCATGGCCCCCTGCATAGAACTTTGGCACTGGGTGCTACCAGCCTCCCAAGAGCAAGGCAGGCTCTGCTGCTCCCTCTCAAGCTCCCTCTAACTACCCAGCTCAGTACCCAGCCCAGTACCACGCACCACATCCAAGGTGGTGATGAGGCATGTATGAGTGCCACTGCCATGACCCCCTGCTTGGAACATGGGTTACCAGCCTCCCAAGAGCAAGGCAGGCTCTGCTGCACCCTCTCAAGCTCCCTCTCAAGCTCCCTCTAACTACCCAGCCCAGTACCCAGCCCAGTACCACGCACCACATCCAAGGTGGTGATGAAGCATGTATGAGTGCCACTGCCATGGCCCTCTGCATGGGACATGGATGCCAGCCTCCCCAAAGCAAGGGAGGATCTGCTGCACCCTCTCAAGCTCCTTCTAACTACCCAGCCCAGTACCACGCACCACATCCAAGGTGGTGATGAAGCATGTATGAGTTCCAGTGCGATGGCTCCCTGCATAGAACTTTGGCACTGGGTGCTACCAAGAGCAAGGCAGCCTCTGTCGCTCCCTCTGAAGTGTCCTCTCTAATTTGTCTTTTTTTGGCGGAGCCCCCTCTTCTGGGGGGCGGGAGCCCCCAGTGTTACCCATTTGTCCGTTCGTCCATCTGACCGTGATGAAGCCCGACACGTCAGCCTACGGTCTCGTAACTAACTCGCTTCCGTTGCCACCTGTCGCTCCCTTGCGATCACTCTCCGCCATTTTCTAGTGCTGCAGGCGACGCTGCTTAGAACTTGTCAAGATCTTTCAGTGGCCCCCTGTCCAAGTCAACCCCTAATTAAAAGGGCCCACTAGGCAGTCGCAATAGGTGAGAGGTCAACTGTCTTCCTCCATAAGAAACCAGCCCAGTACCCAGCCTTGAGTTATTAACTGCACAACATCATAACTACATGATCATCATACACAGGTCATATCTGACCCAAGACAAGCCCGTTCCACAACATCCGGGAGGGGTCTTCTAACCATCTTTAAAATCACAGGGTACAAGCAATAAAGCAATGAGGACAAGTCCTATGCAGCGTCGCAATCGACGCTAACAATTTTTGGAGTGTGTTGGCAACGAAACGAAAGGTGGCAACGGAAGCGAGTTAGTTACGAGAACGTTGGCTGGCGTGTCTGGCTTCGTCTCGGGGGGGTGGTCGGACGCACAAACGGACAACGGGGTAAACCTGGGGGCTCCCGTCCATTTGAAGAGGGGGCTCCGCCAAAAAAACTGCCATGCAGATCAATTTTATGTGTGCAAAGATTGATGTGACAGGTTCTAGGTGGTGGGAATATTTCGTTAACTAGCATTTGATCAGGCTTGGACTGGCAAAGTGATGACTGGTAAAGTGTGACTGGTAAAGTAAAGCTTGGACTGGTAAAGGGTGACTTGTAAAGTGATGAGTAGGAAGGTGAAAGTGAAGTTCACTAGCATTTGATCAGGCTTGGGCTGGTAAAGTGATGACTGGTAAAGTGATGACTAATAAGGTGAAAGTGAAGTTCACTAGTATTTGATCAGGCTTGGACTGGTAAAGTGATGACTGGTAAATTGTAAGTTAATTTCACTAGCATTTGATCAAGCTCGGCATCTGTTTCAAGAAGAAGAAGAAGAAAAGTCCATCCCAAGTGGTGGTTTTTAGACAACCCCCCTAGACAACCCAGCGGGAGGAAGGATTTAGTTATGCATTACGATGGCCGGGAACATGATTTGATTTAAGGCACTACTTGTTACACTTGTGCTAAATTGTGTAGCTTACTTTGGGGGTTGCCATGTTGGAGCCTTGAGGGTTGGGGCCTTGTGGAGCCTTTTGGGGCTAGAAAAGCTACTAGTAGCCTGGTAGTAGCCACATTTGTTTTGCGACGCATCGCCATTCCGTTGTTGTATGGTGACGCATGGGTCTGGCTAAAGTGGACAGAAATGCCCCCTTGAACCCCCTGGGCTCCACGGGGTTTGGGGGGCAGCGCGTCGCACTTGGGTCGCACCAAGCCGCCCAATTTGCGAAAAAGAAAAGTGATTGACCACCCCGAATCATGATTGACAAAAAAAGGGCTAGTAGCACCCCTAAGACTACTGGAGATCTAACCATCTTTATGTGCTCGAAACTACGAGAGGACGAACACGTGTACTATTCCTGTGTACTTTGTTTGATTTCTACGTGCGTCTTGGTAGGGGGAGGCTAGGCTGTGGTGTCGTGTGCTGTGGTGTGGTTCGTTGTGGTGAGCTGTGACTAACGCACTCACGTCAGTATGTCACACTTCTGCATACATGACGTGACCACGCGTACAGGAGTGACCGTCCTCAGGCCCCCCCTCGGTTTGGTTTGATTACATGGCCTATCAGCCTTCAGGTTTGCTCGCCGTCTTCAGGAAGAGTAAACATGGGCAGTACAAACGCTACTGCATCACACTTCTGAGCACAGAATGCAATGGAATAGGATGAGGATCCCCTGGGGTGGCTCTTCTCTTGTGATTGGTTATCCTTTTAATGACTGGTGATCATTTTTGTGACTGGTCATTTTTTTAGTGACTGCTGATCCTTTTAATGACTGGTGAGCATTTGAATGACTGGTGAGCATTTTAGCAAGTGGTGACCAATTAAATGACTGGTGGTCATTTTAGTGACTGTTTTTTTATTTTATTGACTGGTCTGGACTGGTGATCATTTTAGTAACTGGTCATTATTTTAGTGACTGGTGATCATTTAGTGACTGGTCATTATTTTAGTGACGGGTGACATTTTGATGAGTGGTAATCCTTTAAATGACTGGTGGTCATTTTAGTGAGTGGTGAGGTATGTCTATGTGCGTCATGTGTGCGTCGTGCAGTTATGGCAAACCTAGCTCTGCCAGTTTACATTGCTTGCTGATCAATGCTGGTTCAAGTATCAGTCTTGGCAACAGCCTAGTAGACAGGACGAGTCTGCTAGACGACAGCCTATTAGAGTTGAAATGACAAACTGTATTTAATTTAAATAAATATATAGCACGCCTTATTACGTGGCGTGAGGTTGAGGGGGCCTGCTAGTTTGATTGGACTGGGGCCGACCACCAATTTTCATGGAATATTGGGGTGAAAGCGACAATGACATGTAATGCCTGCCTAATGATGCGCACCGACCAATGTGTGCACCTTTGTAACCATATCATGTTATCCTTGTTGTGTTTTTGATCACATTGTACCAGCCTCGAGGCTGCTCACAGTCTGCGCTTGGAGTGAAGAAGCGTATTAGTCTAGAATTATCATGTTTATTTGAGTTTTGGCGAGGATTAATCATTGTAGTGATTTTTTACTGCTTGAACAAGGCCCCGTTGATAAAACGATCGTTTGGGGTTCAGTTCACCAGTGCGTATAACTTGTCATTCGTACGTTTCATGACCAAAATCTACGTTGCGCCCAAATCTACGTCAGCAACTTGTAAAACTCTGCAAATCTGCGTTTGGGACGTGAAACGTAAAAGGTTTTGACTTTTGAACAACCCTAGTAAGAATCCCTTCATTAAAGATAAGCCGAGTCCTTATTAGATAGGACCGGTATGGCAACATAATGTTCTCATAACATTGACCGGTATGTAGTTTTGTTCAAGCACAACTTCCTCATGGTTAGTACTTCATACACACAATGGCACGTTTGCTTGACTGCAAACCAACGTTACGCATAACCTCAAACTTGCGTAACACATATCGGTATATATGTTTGCAGCGTACACACGCTTGACTTTTTACTTTTGTTTCTTTTGGGGGATTACGCTTGACAGCTTATAGGCAGCACCCTTTTCCCTATTCTGGGTCAACCCATAGCGGGGTAACATCTCTAAATTACCCGGGTGGCGACGAAGGAGCCAGACACTATAACATTGTATGGAAATCATGTCGAAGCTGGTAAGTGTTCCAAATAATGACAAGTGTATACGTGCATAGGGCATCGTAGTCCCCTTGGTATATACACAGGCAAATATAACGTTTTGAGAACCTATGGATTGGAGTTGTAAGGTGATGAGAAGAGGAAGACAAGTCCTAGGCAGCGTCGCAAGCGACGCGGAAAATTGGCGGAGAGTGTTGGCAACGGAACGACAGGTGGGAACGGAATGGAGCGGACTGAAGCCAGTTAGTTACGAGACAGTTGGCTTACGTGTCAGGCTTTGGGTCGGTCGCACAAACACGCGGACATCGGGGTGACCCTGGGGGCTCCCGCCCTCCAGAAGGGGAGCTCCGCCAAAAATCATCATAATATCGTGATAGAGTACCCCGCCATTATTATACACAGGCAAATATAACGGTAGACAACAGTTCAGTTGCCGTTGTGTGGAGCTGGTCTTGGCATTTTTTGTCGATTACCTGTACGTGACATTCTCCTGTCGAACTGACGACTGACTGACCAGCTAACCCAGCAGGAGCAACCGCAAAATTCCAGGAGTTGGATTTTTTTATTGTAAAAGGTTCGATAAGGCTATGAACACATGCAACATCTGATATGGACGTCTGCTGCGAATCCCAGCCTGAGATCTCTGGTCATCTCCAACCGCCTCGACGTCAGTCGCCCCGCGCCCCTGCCTCTACAGTACGGGGTTTAGGGCGGATGCGGGCGGATGGTCGCTCGTCGCCGAGTGGTTGACTCGTGGGGGGCCTCATCCAACCCGATCCAACCCACGCATCTGCTCGCCTCTCAGCGTGACCTCAGCGATCCAGATCTTTCCCACAAACCTTTTCCGAGCACCGAGAAGAATATTCAAGGTCTCCACCCCGCTCGCATCTGCTGCGTGCTCCCCACACCTGCCCCACCCCCACACCCCCACTCCCACCCCACCTCGGCTTCCAAACAGGGTTCTTGTTATTTGCTGTTACTGACGCTCCGCCACTGATCTGTGCACCGATCAGCCCCTCGTGCATCAATTGAGACCAGCGCACTGATCAGGAGCATGGACGCTTCCGAGGAAGCCGCATCAGCATCCTCCAGCGTCAAAGTCTTTATCGGAGGCTTGTCATGGGAGACTTCCGAGAGTGAGTTCTGGGATTCATGCCACTTGTCTCCCTCCGCCATAATGCCCGTATGATGATTTTTCTCCATGCGACAGCATATCAACACTGTACCCTCGCTTCCTCGAGTCACATTCCATCATGTCACTTGCCCGATCCCCAACCGTATGTAAGCCACCCCACGACATTGCTCCATCCAACTTGGCCCCCCCGCACCCTCCACCCCCACCGACCCCCCACCCCCAACCCGAACCTGGGCATATATTTGATTGCCTTCTATGCTGTATTTTAGTTGCGTTTATACCTTGCATATGAAGTTGTTTACTAGCGTGTGCTCGAGGCTGGTAGACCATGCGATGAAAACCAACGGAACCCAACCTGACCTCCCCTCATCCCTCCCGCCCACACTCTTTCTGCTGGCCATTGGCTACCTCACTATCAGCCTTTCGGGACTATTTATAAGAAGGAGTTTACATGGTTATACACGCTATAACGCGTCTATCCGTTTGCAGAATACAATTCGTAGTCAGCGATACAGATACAGATACCGTTGAAGATACAGAAACCAGGGAGTAAATCTACCAGGAATCGAACCAACAGCCTTTCGTTACTGCGAAGTTGCATGGTTGGATAATCCTGCTTATGCGGCTGCGTGCGTGATGATCCAACGACTCTGTCCATCGGACTCAATTACCACGCTCTTCCTGTTCGCCAACTCCGGAACCACCACCCCGGAAGTCCGCGGGTGATCATCTCGATCACAAGACCAGAGACGGTCTGGTCTAGAGGAATTCAGGCGCCTAACCGTCTGCAGAATGCGATGCATCCCCCTGTAGGACACCCACGCAAATCAGCGAGTGTCAAGACCAGGAATCGGACCCAGGACGCCTGTAATCACCAGACCAACGAAGATCAACGGGGCGTTTGTCCGAAAGAAAGGGTGAAACGATTATGTGTATGGTGGTTTCATCATCCTGGTGCGCTCCTGGATTAGTATGATGATGAATTGCATGCTTGCTTTATGGCTACCGACACTCGATCTGGAGCAGACTTAGGACATAGTGGTGGGGGACGTGGGACAATAACTTCTGCCCAGCCAGATCAAAAATTCTCCAGGGACTCTTGAACACTCTTCGTTTGGAAATCTTAACACGGGCAAGGTTCGAGAAAGAGGACATTATGCTGATGCCCTCGTGGGCTCTCAATTATCTCGCGTGATTCGCGCCTTGAAAACCAAGGGTGCCAGTCAAATTTTACGATGCACTCCCCCCCCTGCAGGACGACGTCCTGTTGCATTCATGCCGTACGTCGACTCTGGGTTACCGACGTCTGCTCCCCCCCCGAAAACCAGCCTCGCTATTATCGGCTGCCCACCCGAAGTCAGAGATCGATGTGCGGGTCGATGATGATGACGAAGACGGTTACAAGTCGTAGGGGACATGCGCGTGTGTTGTAGAACCGTCGAGCTCCCACAGTCTGCATGGCAGCCGGTGAAGGGAGGCGTCAAATGCCAAAATGTGAAGGAACTCGAACAGATTTTTCGTTACCGACACGCCCATCTACATTTTGTTCACTAGGAGAGGATATCTTAGTTGGAATCCCCCCCCCCCCCCCCCATCCTATCCCCCCCCCCCCCCCCCCCCCCCCCCCCCCCCGGGCCCTACCCCCCCTCACCCCACCCCACCCCATCCGCTCACCCAGGAAGTTGTGGTTGCCTAGCGTTGACAAGTTGGGCTTGTCTAGGGTCGACACTGGCCTGCCCATGACAATTTTAAGGAGAGGATAGTTGGAAGACCCCCCCCACCCCCCACCCACCCCACCCCCCACCCCCACCCCACCCCATCCACCCACCCTCACCCCCATCCCACCCTATCCACCCACCCCCAACCCACCCCATCCACCATCCATACCCCCATCCCCATCCCACCCCATCCACCCACCCAGGAAGTAGTGGTTGCCTAGGGTCGACAAGTTGGGCTTCTTTAGGGTCGGCTCTGGTCTGCCCATGACAATTAAATGTGATGCAATGTCTGTGTAATGTTGCACAAAGGTCCTGAACTTTAAAGGAGGCGTGAAACGTAGACCTGGAAAAGAACACCGGGTATTTATAAGGCACCGCAGTCCTGAATTTACTGATGCAATGCATGCGGCAGTATATCAATCCAACAGCACATCGAATGTTCCTCTCGAGACTGTTTCTGTTTACACTTTAAAAGAAGTAGTTTCTAGTTCACTGTTTCCATGCATTCATGCAATGGTGTGCTCATTAAATTTCCCTGTGTGTAGCCCGTTTCAGTGATACGATTGGTCTAGTGGTACACCAAATCGCTTTAACGATGAAGGTTTGGGGGTTCGATTCCCCCTACAGTCACCCTTAGCGTTGCAGGTCGTTGTCAACCGCGATGGTAGCTTGTCCAGTCGAGGTGGTAGACCGTTCTCTGCCCGCGTACAACAGGTTCCCTTAACACCACGCCCCATCAGGCTTTATCATTACCTTTTCCCTGTGTATATCACAAAGTACTCTCGTACGATATTGCACAATTTTGAGGTGTTCTTCCTCTTCACATCTCCTTACAACTCCAACCAATAGGTTCTCAAACCGTTATATTTAGGGATCGGCAATATGATATCATATGATATCATGTCATCAAATGATATCATATGATGCCGGCGGTCTGACTGGGTAACTTTGGCCTGGGGCATCATATCATATGATATTAAATCATATGAATATATGATATCATACTCGTCTTTGGTCAACATCATATGATTTGCCGTTCCCTAGTTATGTTTGCTCATGTATACGAGGGAATTCTTTTGTCAGCTCAGAAAGTTTTTTTAAAGCTCTATGGGATTAAGCCTCCACCAGGGACAGCATCCTCATCGTTTTCATAGCTTTTTAGGGCCATTTAGGGCCATATATATCGGTTCCTTATAGCGGCAATACTGGCCAAAACGGGGTCAAAAATAACGTAGCCTATTTATAGCGGAAATAAATCTCTGGTGTATTTACTAGTACTGCAGTGTAAGAAACTTACGTGACTTGCCATAGAAGTACTTGATCTCAGGTCTGCCAGTGTATCCTTCTGATTTGCTGGAGACCAGCTTTGATGATGATGATTACATTTTGCATGGTGCCCTACTGGACTCCAAATGGGCGCGCAGCTCGACGGAGCCAAGGGTGCCTTATGAACATCGTGCCCCAAAAAGTGCTTGTTCATAGCCTCTCCAAATAGTATATACTTATCTTGATTATTCAAGGTTGGGCAAGTCCATTTAGACTAAGCTGCCCCCCTAGACGGTAACAAGGTTGGGCAAGTCCATTTAGACTAAGCTGCCCCCCTAGACGGTAACAAGGTTGGGCAAGTCCATTTAGACTAAGCTGCCCCCCTAGACGGTAACAAGGTTGGGAAAGTCCATTTAGACTAAGCTGCCCCCCTAGACGGTAACAAGGTTGGGCAAGTCCATTTAGACTAAGCTGCCCCCCTAGACGGTAACAAGGTTGGGCAAGTCCATTTAGACTAAGCTGCCCCCCTAGACGGTAACAAGGTTGGGCAAGTCCATTTAGACTAAGCTGCCCCCCTAGACGGTAAAAAGGTTGGGCAAGTCCATTTAGACTAAGCTGCCCCCCTAGACGGTAACAAAAACATGTATTTACCCATTTATGTTTTTGTAAAAACATGCGACCTAAATGTACCCATTTACGGTAACAAAAACATGCGACCTAAATGGGTAAATGCGGTCTAAATGGGTGGTGGCAATAAATGGGTGGTTTAGTGTGTTGCTCTCTGGATGGACGACCACCCATTTAGACTAAGCTGCCCCCCTAGACAGTAGCAAAAACAAAAGCAAGTTCTATGCAGCGTCGCCTGCCACTCTAAAAAATGGCTGAGAGTGATCGCGACAAAGCAACAGGTGGCAACGGAAGCGAGTTAGTTACGAGACTGTTGGCTGACGTGTCTGGCTTCATCACAGTCAGTCGGTCGGTCGGTCCGTCGGTCGGACAGACAAATGGGTAACCCTGGGGGCTCCCACTCTCTTGAAGAGGGGGCTCCGCCCAAAACCAATGTGTCCTTGCACTGTATCAGGGGGAGCCAGTTAGGCTGCAGCACTTGCTACACCTTGAATGATCAAGATCATGCCATATGTACTTCACACCTGCACGTGCATGTGTAGTATGTATGATACAGTCCAGGGGGAGCCAGTCAGGCTGCAGCACTTGCCACACCTTGAATAATCAAGATCTTGCCATATGTACTTGACACCTGCACGTGCATGTGTACTATGTATGATACAGTCCAGGGGGAGCCAGTCAGGCTGCAGCACTTGCCACACCTCGAATGATCAAGATAATTCTAGACTATCAGCAGGGCGGGACTCACTGTTTACGTACTTGCTATTTTGACCATTTATGACCTCACATATGAAGTTAGCGTATTCATTTCCAAGTAACATTCATTATAGTGATTAACTGTGCACGTACTTGCTGAACTGGTCTCCAACAAATTGCATGAGTGTGACTGAGGACCTGAAATCAAGGACTGTTTAGAGAATTTGAATGTTTGGAGAGATTAAAATAATGAATTAAATGTTTAAATGTGAGTGCCCAGAAGCTGCTACATGTATACCCAAAGAAAAATCACTGTTGGATATCATATAAACATCGGTCAACAAAAGGAAACAACTGAATACATGCAATTTTAATTCTCTAAACATTTGAAGTCTTTAGATATTTAAATACAGAAATGATAAGGCCTGGTGGGGCATGGTATTATGGAAGCCCTGTCATACGGCGGTAGGGAACGGGCTGCTACTTTACCTGGACAAAGCTACCATGGCGGTTGATAGCGACTGCGAACACTAAAACGCACCCATAGGGATTTGAACCCGTCCTCTTCTTTGTTCGAGGAGCTCTGCCATTGAGCCATTCGTCGGAACGGAGATTTACATTCAAATACACTAGACTCACTTAATTCATTGCTTTGGCAGCTACCTCAAATTTGACCCTGAACTTGGTTGCATGGCTCCAGCTTTGTTTTTACTTACAATTACGAGCAGCAGCTTCTAGGCAGCTACCTGAGTCAGCCACTGAGCTAAGATTATGATAGTTCTGGACAGAGGATTCTGTCAGCTTCCTGACACACTCGGTTGCATTAGCTTTGGCCGAATAGCAAGTCAGGAGAGCTGCCTAGAAGCTGCAGCTTTTAGCTGAAAAGAGAAACACTGGGCTCCAGTCAACAATGTGGCTGCTCGCCATCGTTGACAGTAACAATAACAATTAAAATCAATGCATCGTTGACAGAAACAATAACAATTCAAATCATCGTTGACAGCAGGTTGACAGTAACAATAACAACTCAAATCATGGTTGACAGAAATGATAAAAATTCAAATCATCGTTGACAGTAACCATACAAATTCAAATCATCAATGAAAGTAACAAAAACAATTCAAATCATCGATGACAGTCACAGTAACAATTCAAATCATCGTTGACAGAAATTATAACAATTCAAATCATTGTTGACAGTCACAGTAACAATTCAAATCATCGTTGACAGAAATGATAACAATTCAAATCATCGTTGACAGTCACAGTAACAATTCAAATCATGGTTGACAGAAATGATAACAATTCAAATCATCGTTGACAGTAACAGTAACAGTAACAATTCAAATCATCGTTGACAGAAATGATAACAATTCTAATCATCGTTGACAGTAACAGTAACAATTCAAATCATCGGTGACAGAAATGATAACAATTCAAATCATCGTTGACAGTCACAGTAACAATTCAAATCATCGTTGACAGAAATGATAGCAATTCAAATCATCGATGACAGTAACAATAACAATTCAAATCAATGCATTGTTGACAGAAATATTAACATTTCAGATCGATGAATTCTCTTATCAAGCTATTCTTGATCTAACCTTGCAGCTACTCTGGCAGCTCACTTCTCAAAATTTGGAGCGTTAGTGGAGGCGGTGAGTCTGGGCACTGTTTTTGTGTTTGCTTTATATTGCCATTCCGTCGCTGCATGGCAACGCATGGGTCTGGCTAAAGTAGTCAGAAATACCCCCAGGCAGGGCTTTTTATTCCCGCTATATGTAGCGATCGCTAGTTTTGACTCCGTTTTGGCGATATTATTGCTATAAAATGTACACAAGAAGTTTTGTTTTTGCTCCAAATGGCCCTATCAGCTATAAAAGGCTGTAAAAGCTTTGAAAAGCTCTTAAACGCTGTCCCTGGAGGAGGCCTAAAACAATGAAGCTAGAAAAAACCCGCTTTCAGATTTGAGAAATGAAGCCCTGCCCCCAGGACTGAATCTGCTGTATAAGCTTTGTAAGGTTCACTTGCACTGCTGTTGTATTATTCCTGTCTAGTTAGCTAGTTATGTAGCCCTTCCTATCACGGTTGGGCAAGTCCCTTTAGCCTATTTGGCCTACCCCTGGACTGTAGCATACATACTAGTCACATGAATTGAAGACCTGTGTACACAAAAATATATTTATCTCTGCACGGTGTATCAGTAAGGGAGTAAGTAGTTACATATGAGTAATATACTGTAGTAAAACATACAATGTAAATGTAAATATAATATACCGCTGTAAAACATATAATGTAATTATGAAATACCGTTGTAAAACATATAATGCAAATGTAAATATAATATACCTTTGTAAAACATGTAACGTAAATGTAAATATAATATACCGTTGTAAAACATGTAATGTAAATATATCCTACTGCTGTAAAACAGATAATGTAAGTATAAAATACGGTTGTAAAACATATAATGTAAATATAAATATGAAATATTGTTGTAAAAGATATAATTGAAATACGATATAATGTTGTAAACCATATCATACAAGACTCAACATGAAATGTAGAGCACCCAATGGTATTATTCACCCATCACCCTCAAGTCCATTTAGTCCAGGGTACCCCCCAACCACCCCACCCCGACCCACACCACACCACACCACGACTCAGGAAATTGCCCCGGTCCCCATGTATTCCACTCGTATATTTGACATAAATTGATGTTACATCATCTGCATAGCACAAACTCCTGCCCCCTTTTGTTTACAATTTGTTGGGGTTCAGTTCACCTGTGCTTTTTTTGTATACAGCCCTTCCCAAATCTTGAGGTTGGGCAAGTCTATTTAGGGGTGGTTTACACTGCGTTTGGCTTGGTCCGATTTTGGTCCGATTTTGGTCCGATTTTGCCCTTCCCCGAAATCGACGTGTTCATACTACAAAATCGAATTTGGCCGGACCTAAATCGGATTTGGTCGGACCAAAAGCGAAAGCTAAACTGACCAAAAGCATTTTGGCTATGCCTTAATTGGCTAGGCTGTAAAAGCACACACACACGTAATGCGGGTACATTTGACATAACTAGTTGAGAGGGACAACTTGATGAAACAATAATTTTGGCACTTTTATCGCCGCCGTGTCGCCACTGCGTCGCCATTCCGTCATTGCATGGCAACGCATGGGTTTGGCGCTGCCCCCCGACCCCCCCGCGCTTCACGCTCCACCATGCAATGGCTACGCAACAAACTTGAATTCAGGCTTGAGCAGCCCAAGTAGCTACTCAAACTGGCCTAAAGAAATCTGGTATTAAAAACATCGCATTTTTGGCTTGCAGGTTGTGATGCGAGATCGAGTTACTAAGAAGCCAAGAGGGTTTGGGTAAGTTAAGCTGTTTTGTTACGGACACCTGAAGGAGGTTAAGTGTAGGGGGCGGCAAATAGATCTATATTGCCCAAACATATAGATCTATGTAGATCTATATATAGCAAATAGATATATTTTGTATATCTACAACATATGCAGTTACATCAGATAGCCACCGTAATATCCAGTCGAAGCGCCTGCAATATGATATAGTGCCCTATGCCATAATTGTAAAATAGTAGGGTGCCCTAAGGGCCCCTGCGGTGGTCGGCCCAAGGGTGTGTCCGTTGAAGTGTTTGTACGTTGTGTACAGTATTGATTGACGCGGCAGGAAGGCAGGTTGTAGACTCTAATAGGCGCTAGAGGCAGGCAGGCAGGCAGGCAGAATGTCAGCTAGACGCGACGATAGAGCCCGTTTTGCTTGACGATGCCAATTCTGCCAATGGCTTCCGTCTCGCTTGGCCGAAATACCGTTGGCTCTCCTCGCATGGCGACGGCAACAGTCACGTGTTGGTTATATTGTTTTACCATCTTCGCACCCTGACGGACCCAATCCAACTGACTTCTTGACCATTCAAACCGACTGTTCGCCCATCTCCAAGATGAATTCCAACCATTACAACAGGCCAGATGAATTCCAACCGTTATAACAGTCGCATTCGCCAACCGATTCTCTGTGATTTCGACCATCCCAACCGACTTCTCACGCGTTTCGCTGATTAACCGCTTTTTCTGGAAAGTTATCAAATTTCTATCGAAGCAGCCTTAACTGACTTTCCGACCATTCCAACCGACTGTTCACCCATATCTGGCTCAGTGTTCAACCGTTCTAACAGGCAATGTAACCAACAATCGCATTCGCCAACCGCTTTTTCTGAAATTTAACCAATTTCTACGATGTCGGTTAAGTAACCAACATTTCGACCAATTTCTCAGTTTCTATCGCATAGGTCAGCTCCCTCCGGGCCGACCAACCAGATTTTGATTTTTGTGAGGTGCCCTATGCCGATTTTCAAAAATCCAGCTTCGCCTATATATATATATATATATACAGATCTATCTCTATATAGATCTATGCCTCTCCCTAGTTAAGTGGGAGAATATCATTTGAAGTGAATTTGGGTGTGGGGGGGTGGGTGGGGTGGGGGTGGGGTGGTGGTGTGGGGTGGGGGGTGGGGGTGGGGTGGTGTGGTGTGGGGGGTGGGTGGGTGGGTGGGGGTGGGGGGTGGGGGTGGGGTGGGGGGTGGGGTGTGGGGTGGGGTGGGGTGGGTGTGTGTGTGTGTGGTGGGGGGGGCATTGGTGGTTGGCCTAGTGAAAGCAAACGAGCTGGCCCCCTCAAACTCACGCTCTGAAAAAGGCTCACTTTTTATTGATTGATTTTTTTTTTTTTTTTTATCGGAGAATATCATTGGTGGTTGGCCCCAGTGAAAGCAAACGGGCTGGCCCCCTCAACCTCACGCCTTGTAATAAGGCGTACTATTTATTTATTATTTATTTATGGGAGAATATCCCCGGGGGTGAATTTCCCCGCAAGAGCTTTGTGGGCTTGGCATGAGGCATGTTAATATAAGAAGGGGCATGGTAACATTTTGGGCTCATATATCAAGAAGCAAGGGTGGGGTGAATACCTCAATCTTATATAAATCCTAGATGCTGATGATCTGATATATGCATTCAGATATGATGTGCTCATCAATATTGTCGCCTATCTAGGATACATACATGCACTTTTTTTTATGTTCTTGTTTTACGTACATGCAATTTTTTGTGCGACGCGTTGCCATTCTGTTGCTGCATGGCAACGCATGGGTCTAGCTAAACTAGTCGGACATGCACTCCCAAAATCCCCCGGCCTTCGCACTTAGCGCTCCGTAGGTTTCGGGGGGCAGCGCGTTGCACTGGGGTCGCACTGAGTCACTCAATTTGCAATGCATTGCGCGGGAAAAAGTGTGTGTGTGCTTGCCAGCATCCAGGGAATAGCCATTAATGTGCATATGATATATATTATTGGTGCATATATGTACGTTTATATTAATATATAGCATGCATATGATAATATATATAATCGGTGCATATTATTTTCACCAATAATGGATATTATCTGGATGCTGGCGTGCATATAGGTGCAGACGTATGTACAGTGTGATCAGGGTAAGTTATATATAGAGAAAAGGCCGTTTATTTGTTTGTATTGCGTCTTTCTAAATGCATCCCCCTTGAATAATACCCCCTGTAATAATATCCCCCTTCAATAATACCCCCTTAAATAATATCCCCCTTAAATAATATCCCCCTTAAATAATACCCCCTTAAATAAATCCCCCTTAAATAATATCCCCTTAAATAATACCCCCTTAAATAATATCCCCCTTAAATAATATCCCCCTTAAATAATACCCCCTTAAATAATGCCCCCTTAAATAATATCCCTTAAATAATATCCCCCTTAAATAATATCCCCCTTAAATAATATCCCCCTTAAATAATACCCCCTTAAATAATATCCCCCTTAAATAATATCCCCCTTAAATAATACCCCCTTCAATAATATCCCCCTTAAATAATATCCCCCCTTAAATAATATCCCCCTTAAATAATACCCCCTTAAAAAATATCCCCCTTAAAAAAATGGCACAAATACAGGTGTATATGGTAACTTAGTAAATGGTAAATGTAAACAGTAAATGTACATGGTATGTAGTAAAAGTAATGGTAAATCAGTAAATGGTACAAAGTAAATGTATATGGTATGTAGTAAATGGTAACAGTAAATGTAAACAGTAATCAATGGTACAAAAAAAGTAAATGTATATGGTATATGTAGTAAATGGTAAACAGTAAATGGTACAAAGTAAATGTATATGTATGTAAGTAAATGGTAAACAGTAAATGGTACAAAGTAAAATGTATATGGTATGTAGTAAATGGTAAACAGTAAATGGTACAAAGTAAAGTATATGGTATGTAGTAAATGGTAAACAGTAAATGGTAAAAACAGTCAATGTTACAAAGGAAATGTATATGGTATGTAGTAAATGGTAAACAGTAAATGGTAAAACAGTAAATGTACAAAAGTAAATGTAATGGTATTTGGAGTAAAATGGTAAACAGTAAATGGTAAACAGTCAATGTTACAAAGGAAATGTATATGGTATGAAGTAAATTGGTAAACAGTAAATGTTACAAATTAAATGTATATGGTATGTAGTAAATGGTAATCAGTAAATGGTAAACAGTAAATGGTACAAAGTAAATGTATGTAGTAAATGTAAACAGTAAATGTTACAAAGTAAAATGTATATGGTATGTAGTAAATGGTAAACAGTAAATGGTAAACAGTTAAATGTACAAAGTAAATGTATATGGTATGTACTAAATGGTAAACAGTAAATGGTAAACAGTAAATGGTACTAAGAAGTATAATGTAGTAAATGGTATGTAGTAACAGTAAAAGGTAATCAGTAAATGGTAAACAGTAAATGTTACAAAGTAAATGTATATGGTATGTAGTAAATGGTAAACAGTAAATGTTACAAAGTAAATGTATAGTAAATGTACGTAAATGGTAAAACAGTAAAGTACAAAGTATATGTAGTATGGTAATAGTAAATGGTAAACAGTAAATGTACAAAGTAAATTATAATGTAGTAAATGGTAAAACAGTAAATAACAAATGTTACAAAAGAAATGTATATGTATTAGTAAATGGTAAACAGTAAATGGTAAACAGTAAATGGTTACAAAGTAATATATATGGTATGATAAATTAACAGTAAATGGGTAAAGCAAATGTATACGGTATGAGAAAGTAATGTAAACTACTATGGTGAAGGAAGTAAATGTAAACAGTATTGTTAATAAAGGAAACATAAATTACAATGTATATTGGGGGTATGTCACTAATGGTAAACAGAAGGTTAATAATGATACTTAAAGTTAAAATAAGGTATGGTAGTGTAATCATATAAACAGTAAATGTAAATAAACGTATGTAGTAAATGGAAACAGTAAATCATAAATGTATTACAGTAATGTATATGGTATGGTATTAGTAAAGGTAAACAGTAAATGGAATCAGTAGTACAATAATAATTGGAATCATAAATGGAATCGTAAACAAAGTAAAGTAAACTGGTACGTAATGTACAAAGGAAATGTAAGTAAATGTAACATAAATGGTAAACAGTAATTACAAAGAATGTATATGTATGGTAGTAATGGAAACAGTAAACTGTAAATCAGTCTAATGGTTGAAAATGTAAACAGTAAATTTATTAAATGTAACGTATGTAGAAATCAGTAAAATGGTTAAACATAAATGTACAAAGAAAATGTATATGGTATGTAGTAAATGTAACAGTAAAACAAAGTAAACATGTAGTAAATGTAATACAGTAAACAAAGTAAAGTATGATACAGTATAGGTATGTTTAACTAAATGGATAAACAAGTAAAATGGTAAACAGTAAATGTACTAATGTAAGTCTAATGGATATGTAGTAAACAGGTAATACAACGTAAAATGGTAAACAGTAATTTACAAAGTTAAATTGTGATATGGGTACTGTTAGTAATAGGTAAACAGTAAATGTTTACCAATGTAAACTGATAAGGTATGTAGTAAAAGGTAAACGTAAATGGTAAAACAGTAAATGTGACACAAAGTAAAATGTATATGTACTTGTACTAAATTGGTACAACAAATGGTTATGCTATTAATGGTAATCATGTGGTAAACGAAATGGTACACACGTAATGTTATGGATGTAGAAATGGAACAGATCTCTCTCTAAATGTTAACAGTAGAATGAGTAGAACAGTCAATGTTACCAAAGGAAATTGTATATGGTTATGATAGAAATGGTAAACAAGTAAATGTTAACAAATTTAATGAAATACGTATTGTCGAATACGATGGTAACGAGTACAATGGCGGTAAACCAGTAAATGTACAAAGCTAAATGTACTATTCATGTAGTAAAATCGGTTAAACCGTAAATGTTACATAGTAAAATGCATATTACTGTATCGTATTAGTTGGTAAACTTCAGTAAATTAGTTACACGCAATGCTTACAATAGTAGCAATGCTATATGGTATGTTGTACTAAATGGGAAACATAGAGATGGG
>JAJSRW010000392.1:0-26636 GCA_022414725.1 Microglena sp. YARC | reverse complement strand
TATGAGGAGAAGCCTGCTTCGACGAGATTGTCAATGGCATGTGTCAAAAACACATGATAAGTTTTCGATGTTCAACAAGACAATATGTTTGTTGTCCTAATATGAATTACATGGCCCAGTTTTTTACTTAAATGGGAGCTGCTTCGCGCAAGATTATCTATGGCCGCCAATGGTCAAAACCAGGTGATAATTTCGATGTTTAACAAGAACAGGATGTTTTTTACATATATGAATCCATATTATGGCCAGCTTGGTACTTCAGCACTGAGGGAGAAGAAGCCTGTCTTCGACGGCAGATTGATAATATGGCCCAATGGTGTCAAAAACACGAAGGTGATAAGTTTCGATGTTTTTCACACCCGCACAGTGATGTTTGTTTCTCATATGAATCATAATATGGGCCTTTGTTACTTTAAAGATGAGGAAGGCCGGCTCGACGCAGATATGATAATAATTGGGGCCCAATTGGTTCAAAAACACAAGGGTGATAAGTTTCGATGTGTTCACAGAACAGTGATGTTTGTTTTCATTATATTGCACCCATCATAATATTGGGCCCAGCTTGTACTTTCCAAGAATATGAGTGGGAGAGAAGCCTTGCTTCGGACGAGACTATCCGATTAATATTGGGCCCAAATCGTGTCACAAACACAACGGTGATACCGTTTCATCGTGTTCAACAGAACAGTTGATGTTTGTTCATATATGAATCATAATTATGGGCCAGGCTCTAGTATCAAGCACTGAGGAGAGAAGCCTGCTCTCGACGCAGATAATGAATATGCGAGCCCAACTGTGTTCAAAACACAAGGTGATGAAGTTTCGATGTTTCAACAGAACAGCTGATGTTTGTTTCATTACTATGAATACATCCAATATGGGCCAGCTAATGTACTTAAGATGAGGAGGGAGAAGCCTGCTTCGACGCAGTATATGACTATATGGGCCCAAGTGGTGTCAAAAACACAAGGTGATACCGCTTTACGATGTCTTCAACAGAACCACGCTGATGTTTCGTTTCATTATATGATCATAATATGGGCCCAGGCTTTGTACTCTAAAGAATGAGCGCACGAGAAGTCCTGGCTTAACGACGCAGATTATGATTATATAGCCAATTGGTGTTCAAAAACACAACCCGGCTTGATTAACGTCTCCTCGATGTTTCAACAGAACAGTAGACTGTTTTAAGTGTTCAATTATATGAATCTAATATAGGGCCCAGCCTTCTGTACTTTACCAAGCCATGAGACGGAGGCAAGCCTGCTTCGCACGCACCGAATATGACTCATATGGGAACCCAAATGGTGTCAAAAAAACAACCGTGATAAGCGATGATATTCACACCAGACCCAGATGATTTGTTTTCATATATGAATCATCAATCATGGCCCGCTTGTGTACTTAAAGGATGAGGAGAGAAGCCTGCTTCGACCCGCTACGATATGACATATGGCCCAAATGGTGTCAAAAACAAACAACGGTGATATAGTTCGATGTTTCGAACAGCCACCATGATCACGTTATGTTTCATTATATGAATCTATAATATGGGGCCCAGCTTTGTACTTAAGATGAGGAGAGAAGCCTGCTTCGACGCAGATATGACTAGATATATGGCCGCCAATGGTGTCAAAAACAAGGATGATAACAGTTGATGTATTAACAGACCAGTGATGTTTGTTCCATTATATAATCAATATATGGGAACCCAGCTTATGCTACTTAAATGGATGAGGACGAGAAGGCCCTGCTTGCGAGCAGATATGATAATATGAGCCAAATGGTCGTCAAATAACACAAAGGTGATCACCAGCTTTCGAAGTTTCAACAGAACAGTGATGCTTGTATTCATATATGATCATCATATGGCCCAGCTTAGCTACTTAACCAGATGAGGACAGAGAAGCCATGCCGACGCAGATATCGATAATATGGCCCAATCAGGTGTCAAAAACACCAAGGGTGATAAGTTCTCGAATGTATATCAACAGAACAGTGATGGTTAATGTTTCATTACTATGACATTAATATGGGCCCGCTTTGTTACTTAAAACCGATGAGGAGAGAAGCCTGCTCGACGCAAGAATATGAATAATATGGGCCCAATGGTGATCAAACACAAGGTTGATAAAGATTTCGATTGTTCAACAAACTAGTGATGTTTGTTTTCATTATGTTGACCATATCTAATATGGGCCAGCTTCTTGTGTACTTAAAGATGAGGAGAGAAGCCTGCCTTCGACCAGATATGACAATATCGGCGCCACAATCGGTGTCAAAAACACAAGGTATAAGTATTCGATTTTCAACAGAACAGTGCCAGTGTCTATTCATTATATGGACATCATATATGGGCCCAGCTTATGTACTGTCCAGATCGGGAGAGAAGCCTGCTTCACGCATAGATATAGTAAATATGGGCCCATGGTGTCACCAAACACAACTCGGTGATACCAGTTTCGGTTTCAACAGAACAGTGATGTTTTTTTCATTATTTGAATCATAATATTCGGGCCCAGCTTCTGTACCTTAAAAGAATGAGGAGAGAAGCATGCTTCGACGGACAGATATGATAATATGGGCCCAATGGGTGTCAATTAAACACTAAGGTATTAAGTTCGCCCTGTTTCAACGAACAGTGATGCTTTGTTTTCATTATATGATGAATCATACATATCTGGGCCACGCTTTGTACTTAGATAGGAGAGAAAAGCCGTGCTGGTCGTATTCGCTCATGATATCTACCACATAGTGTGGCCTCAATGGTTGTGTCAAGGAAACAGAAGGTATAATGGCTTATCGATGCTACACAGACACAGTGATGTTTGTTCACTTTATAGAACATTAACTATCCAGGCCGCAGCTCTCATGTGACTTGAAAGGATGAGGAGAGAAGCCTGCTTCGAGCGCAGATATGATAATATGGGGCCAATTGTGTTCAAAACACAAGGTGATAATGTTTCGATGTTCACCCAGGAACAAGTGATGTTTGTTTTTATTATAGTGCATCATAATGACTGGGTCCAGCTTTTTGTACTTTAAAGATGAGGAGAAAGCCTGCTTCGATCGCAGGTATGATATATGGGCCTCGTAATGGGCCTTGGTGCAAAAACAGCATGGTGATTAGTAGTTGTTCGATTTGTCTTCAACAGAGTACAGTTTGATGTTGTTTGTCGATGTATTACTGACCTAATCATATGATATTGGCCGCCAGGCTTGTATTAAAGCATGAGGAGTAGAAAGCCATGCGTCCGACGCGTATGATCTGATCGTAAATTATCGGCCGGCCCAAATGGGTGTCAAAACACTAAGGTGATGAAAGTGTTCGGAGTCATCAACAGAAGCAGTGTATTGTTTTGTTTCAATCATATATGTGATCTCATAATAATGGCCCCGCTTCTGTGACTCAATAGATGAGGCGAGAGAAGAGCCTGCCTTCGACCGCAGATATGATTAGATATGGCCCACCAGTGGGTGTCCAAAAACAACAAGGTGATAAGTTTCGACCTGTACCTTCAACGAGAACAAGTGATGCTTTGTTAATTCCCTTATAACCCTGAATCCCCTAACTATTGGCTGCACGGCTTGTTACTTTCATAAAGATGAGGAGAGAAGCCTGCTCGAGCAGATATGAGAAGCCCCACATGGTGTCAAAAAACACAAGTTGATAAGGTTTCGATGGTTTCAACAGAACAGTGAGTGTTATTCCTTATATCAATCATGAATATGGGCCCATCCTCCTTTGTACTTAAGCCATCTGAGAGAGAGCCTGTTCGACGTCCAGCATAGGATTTAATATCGGGCCAATCGGTTGTCAAACACAACCCTCCAGTCCATAAGTTCGATAGTTTCAAAACAGAACGATCGCTTTGTTTTCAGATTATTATGAATCTAATTCGAGCCCAGCCCTTGTGTACTTAAAGGATGAGGAGAGCAGCCTGCTTCGACGCAGACATGAGTAATATGGGCCCAATGGTGTCAAAACACAAGGTGATTAAGTGTCGATGTTTCAACAGAACAGTGATGTTCTGTTCATTATACATGGGAATCTCATACATATGGAAGGGCCCCCAGCCCTTTGACTTAAGTTATGAGAGATGAAGCTACTGCTTCGACGCAGACTATGACAACTGGGCAAATCCGGTGTCAAAAAACAAGGTGATAAGTTCGAATGTTCTCAACAGAACGAGTGATTTAGTTTTCGATTCACTATGAATCATAGATATGGGGCCAACCAGCTAATATGTACTTCACACAGCACCTGAGGCAGAGGAAGCCTAAGGCTCTTTATCGACGCAAATATGATAAATATGGGGCCCCAATGGTGTCAAAAAACCACAATGTGAATAGTTTCTCGATAGTCTCAAAACAGAACCAGGTGGATGTTTGTTTTCATATATATGAATCATAATTTGGCGCGCAAACAGCTTGTATCTTAAAATTAGGAGAAGAAAACCTGCTTCCGGACGCGACATATGATAATATGCGGCCCAATGGTGTCAAAAAAACAAGCGTGATAAGATGTCGCTGATTTCAACAGTAAGCAGTGATGTTTGTTTTCACTCTATATGACATCATAATATGGGCCCAGCTTTTGTACTTACTTAAAGCATGAGGAGAAGAAGCCTGCTTTCGACGCCAGATCTGCACAAAATATGGGCCCCCAATGGTGTCAAAACACAAACACAAGGTGATTACAAGTTCTCGACCTATAGTTTCAACGACCAGTTGATGGTTTGTTTTCATTATCAATGAATCTATGATGCGACCCAGCTTGTACTTCACGCTGAGGAGAGAGCCTGCTTCGACGGCAGATAATGATAAATATGGTCCCACTCATGTTACAAAAACACAACGGTTGACTAAGTTTCGAATGTGCTTCAACAAGAACAGTGATGTTTGTTTTCAATATTGATATCAAATTATGGGCCCCAGCTTTGTACTTAATAAGATAAGAGAGAGAAGCCTGCTCTCGCGCCAGATATGATAATATAGGGCCAAATGGTGCTCAGAAAAACACAACAGGTGATAAGGTTTCGATGTTTCAGACCCCCAGAACAGTGCATGTTTTGATTCATTACATAGTTGAATCACCTATATTATGGGCCGCAGCTTGTACTTAAAAGATGAAGAGAGAAGCTTGTCTTCGACGCAGATATATCACTAGTGGCCCGAATTTGGTGTCCAAAAAAACACTAAGGTGAGTAAGATTTCTGATGTTTCAACAGAATCAGTTGAATGTTTTGTCTATTCATTATATTGGAATCATAATATGATGGTGTCCCACGCCTTGGTACTGTAAATGATTGAGGAGCAGTAAGCCTGCTTCGACGCAAGATATGATAATCTGGGCCAATGGTGTCAAAAACAGCAAGGTGATACTCGTTTCGATGTTTCAACAGATACAGTGTATGTTTGTTCATTATATGAATTTCAACATTGGGCCCAGCTTATGTACTTAAAGATGAGGAGAGAACCTGCTAATCGACGCAGGTATGATAATAATTGGCCCGCACACTGAGTAGTCCAAAAAAACAACCCGGTGATAAGGTTACAAATCAGCGTGTTCCAGACAGAACAAGTGAATGTTTGTTCTTCATTTATGCCACTCAAGAGCTTCCTGTACTTAAAGATGAGAGAAGCCTGCTTCGAGCGCAGATTTGATCATAATATTGTGGCCCAATGGTGTCAAAAACACACCCCCAGGTGATAAGTTATCGAACAGAACACGTGATGTTTCAACAGTAATGAGGCGCCCAGCTTTGTAAACTTTAAAGATGAGGAGAGGAAACATGATGATGATCATGATTGTTTTACTTGTCAAAAACACAAGGTGATAAGTTCGAATAATATATGAATCTACTATGGGCCTATTGTTACTTAAACAGATGAGGAGAGAAGCCCGCGAACTGCGAAGATATCCAAGCTTTGTACTATGGTGGGAGGAGAAGCCTGTTTCGACGCAGAATGTAATATGGCCCAATTGTTGTTTTTTTGTGTTGTTTAAATACGACTGTTTCAACGGCCCCGTACTTAAGAGATCTATCTTTATTGATCCCGAATAGATCAAAAACACAAGGGGTGATAAGTTTCGATGTTTAAACGATATCGTTTGATTTTCATTCTATAATCATTAATATGCTACCTTCACAGATGATAATATGGGAAAGAGTTTCCTCAAGCACAGTGATGTTTGGTTTTCAGCTTAAAAACTCCCTGTGAATACCTGCCCCCAGCTTTTGTACCTTTCGAATATGGGCCAATGGTGGTCCAAACACAAGGTGATAAGTTTCATGTCAACAGAACAGTGATGTTTTGTTTTCATTATACTGTTAATACACACTCAAGATAGGAGAGAAGCCTGCTTCGACGCAGATATGATATCAATGGTGTCAAAAACACAAGGTGATAAGTTTTCGATGTTTCAACAGAAGCAGTGATGTGCATTATATGATGGGCCCAGCTTTGTACTTAAAGATGAGGAGAGAAGCCTGCTTCGACGCAGATATGTGCCCAATGGTGTATAAACACAAGGTGATAAGTTCGATGTTCAACATAACAGTGATGTTTTGTTTTCGAATCATAAATATGGGCCCAGCTTTGTACTTAAAGATGAGGAGAGAAGCCTGCTTCGACGCAGATATGATAATATGGGCCCAATGGTGTCAAAAACACAAGGTGAATAAGTTTCGATGGTTTCAACAGAACAGTGATGTTTGTTTTCATTTATGAATCATAATATGGGCCCCAGCTTTGTACTTAAAGATGAGGAGAGAAGCCTGCTTCGACGCAGATATGATATATGGGCCCAATGGTGTCAAAAACACAAGGTGATAAGTTTCGATGTTTCAACAGAACAGTGATGTTTGTTTTCATTATATGAATCATAATATGGGCCCAGCTTTGTACTTAAAGATGAGGAGAGAAGCCTGCTTCGACGCAGATATGATAATATGGGCCCAATGGTGTCAAAAACACAAGGTGATAAGTTTCGATGTTTCAACAGAACAGTGATGTTTGTTTTCATTATATGAATCATAATATGGGCCCAGCTTTGTACTTGAAAGATGAGGAGAGGAAGCCTGCTTCGACGCAGATATGATCATATGGGCCAATGGTGTCAAAAACACAAGGTGATAAGTTTCGATGTTTCAACAGAACAGTGATGTTTGTTTTCATTATATGAATCATAATATGGGCCCAGCTTTGTACTTAAAGATGAGGAGAGAAGCCTGCTTCGACGCAGATATGACAATATGGGCCCAATGGTGTCAAAAACACAAGGTGATAAGTTTCGATGTTTCAACAGAACAGTGATGTTTGTTTTCATTATATGAATCATAATATGGGCCCAGCTTTGTACTTAAAGATGAGGAGAGAAGCCTGCTTCGACGCAGATATGATAATATGGGCCCAATGGTGTCAAAAACACAAGGTGAATAAGTTTCGATGTTTCAACAGAACAGTGATGTTTGTTTTCATTATATGAATCATAATATGGGCCCAGCTTTGTACTTAAAGATGAGGAGAGAAGCCTGCTTCGACGCAGATATGATAATATGGGCCCAATGGTGTCAAAAACACAAGGTGATAAGTTTCGATGTTTCAACAGAACAGTGATGTTTGTTTTCATTATATGAATTCATAATATGGGCCCAGCTTTGTACTTAAAGATGAGGAGAGAAGCCTGCTTCGACGCAGATATGATCATATGGGCCCAATGGTGTCAAAAACACAAGGTGATAAGTTTCGATGTTTCAACAGAACAGTGATGTTTGTTTTCATTATATGAATCATAATATGGGGCCCAGCTTTGTACTTAAAGATGAGGAGAGAAGCCTGCTTCGACGCAGATATGATAATATGGGCCCAATGGTGTCAAAAACACAAGGTGATAAGTTTCGATGTTTCAACAGAACAGTGATGTTTGTTTTTCATTATATGAATCATAATATGGGCCCAGCTTTGTACTTAAAGATGAGGAGAGAAGCCTGCTTCGACGCAGAATATGATAATATGGGCCCAATGGTGTCAAAAACACAAGGTGATAAGTTTTCGATGTTTCAACAGAACAGTGATGTTTGTTTTCATTATATGAATCATAATATGGGCCCAGCTTTGTACTTTAAAGATGAGGAGAGAAAGCCTGCTTCGACGCAGATATGATAATATGGGCCCAATGGTGTCAAAAAACACAAGGTGATAAGTTTTCGATGTTTCAACAGAACAGTGATGTTTGTTTTCATTATATGAATCATAATATGGGCCCAGCTTTGTACTTAAAGATGAGGAGAGAAGCCTGCTTCGACGCAGATATGAATAATATGGGCCCAATGGTGTCAAAAACACAAGGTGATAAGTTTCGATGTTTCAACAGAACAGTGATGTTTGTTTTTCATTATATGAATCATAATATGGGCCCAGCTTTGTACTTAAAGATGAGGAGAGAAGCCTGCTTCGACGCAGATATGATCATATGGGCCCAATGGTGTCAAAAACACAAGGTGATAAGTTTCGATGTTTCAACAGAACAGTGATGTTTGTTTTCATTATATGAATCATAATATGGGCCCAGCTTTGTACTTAAAGATGAGGAGAGAAGCCTGCTTCGACGCAGAATCATATATGATAATATGGGCCCAATGGTGTCAAAAAACACAAGGTGATAAGTTTCGATGTTTCAACAGAACAGTGATGTTTGTTTTTCATTATATGAATCATAATATGGGCCCAGCTTTGTACTTAAAGATGAGGAGAGAAGCCTGCTTCGGACGCAGATATGATAATATGGGCCCAATGGTGTCAAAAACACAAGGTGATAAGTTTTTCGATGTTTCAACAGAACAGTGATGTTTGTTTTCATTATATGAATCATAATATGGGCCCAGCTTTGTACTTAAAGATGAGGAGAGAAGCCTGCTTCGACGCAGATATGATAATATGGGCCCAATGGTGTCAAAAACACAAGGTGATAAGTTTCGATGTTTCAACAGAACAGTGATGTTTGTTTTCATTATATGAATCATAATATGGGCCCAGCTTTGTACTTAAAAGATGAGGAGAGAAGCCTGCTTCGACGCAGATATGATTAATATGGGCCCAATGGTGTCAAAAACACAAGGTGATAAGTTTCGATGTTTCAACAGAACAGTGATGTTTGTTTTCATTATATGAATCATAATATGGGCCCAGCTTTGTACTTAAAGATGAGGAGAGAAGCCTGCTTCGACGCGTACATGTTTGATAGCCAGCTTTGTACTTAAAGATATAATATGGGCCCAATGGTGTCAAAAACACAAGGTGATAAGTTTCGATGTTTCAACAGAACAGTGATGTTTGTTTTCATTATATGAATCATAATATGGGCCCAGCTTTGTACTTAAAGATGAGGAGAATAGAATGGGCCTGCTTCGACGCAGATATGATCATATGGCCCAATGGTGTCAAAAAACACAAGGTGATAAGTTTCGATGTTTCAACAGAACAGTGATGTTTGTTTTCATTATATGAATCATAATATGGGCCCAGCTTTGTACTTAAAAGATGAGGAGAGAAAAGCCTGCTTCGACGCAGATATGATAATATGGGCCCAATGGTGTCAAAAACACAAGGTGATAAGTTTCGATGTTTCAACAGAACAGTGATGTTTGTTTTCATTATATGAATCATAATATGGGCCCAGCTTTGTACTTAAAGATGAGGAGAGAAGCCTGCTTCGACGCAGATATGATAATATGGGCCCAATGGTGTCAAAAACACAAGGTGATAAGTTTCGATGTTTCAACAGAACAGTGATGTTTGTTTTCATTATATGAATCATAATATGGGCCCAGCTTTGTACTTTAAAGATGAGGAGAGAAGCCTGCTTCGACGCAGATATGATAATATGGGCCCAATGGTGTCAAAAACACAAGGTGATAAGTTTCGATGTTTCAACAGAACAGTGATGTTTGTTTTCATTATATGAATCATAATAATGGGCCCAGCTTTGTACTTAAAGATGAGGAGAGAAGCCTGCTTCGACGCAGATATGATAATATGGGCCAATGGTGTCAAGGTGATAAAAACACAAGGTGATAAGTTTTCGATGTTTCAACAGAACAGTGATGTTTTGTTTTCATTATATGAATCATAATATGGGCCCAGCTTTGTACTTAAAGATGAGGAGAGAAGCCCTGCTTCGACGCAGATATGATAATATGGGCCCAATGGTGTCAAAAACACAAGGTGATAAGTTTCGATGTTTCAACAGAACAGTGATGTTTGTTTTCATTATTGAATCATAATATGGGCCCAGCTTTGTACTTAAAGATGAGGAGAGAAGCCCTGCTTCGACGCAGATATGCAGGATATGATAATATGGGCCCAATGGTGTCAAAAACACAAGGTGATAAGTTTCGATGTTTCAACAGAACAGTGATGTTTGTTTTCATTATATGAATCATAATATGGGCCCAGCTTTGTACTTAAAGATGAATGGGATAAGATTGAAGCAACCAGTTGATGTTGTTTTCCTTCGACGTACATTAAAGATGAAAGCCTGCCTTGATAATATGGGCCCAATGGTGTCAAAAACACAAGGTGATAAGTTTCGATGTTTCAACAGAACAGTGATGTTTTGTTTTCATTATATGAATCATAATATGGGCCCAGCTTTGTACTTAAAGATGAGGAGAGAAGCCTGCTTCGACGCAGATATGATAATATGGGCCCAATGGTGTCAAAAACACAAGGTGATAAGTTTCGATGTTTCAACAGAACAGTGATGTTTGTTTTCATTATATGAATCATAATATGGGCCCAGCTTTGTACTTAAAGATGAGGAGAGAAGCCTGCTTCGACGCAGATATGATAATATGGGGCCAATGGTGTCAAAAACACAAGGTGATAAGTTTTCGATGTTTCAACAGAACAGTGATGTTTGTTTTCATTATATGAATCATAATATGGGCCCAGCTTTGTACTTAAAGATGAGGAGAGAAGCCTGCTTCGACGCAGATATGATAATATGGGCCCAATGGTGTCAAAAACACAAGGTGATAAGTTTCGATGTTTCAACAGAACAGTGATGTTTGTTTTCATTATATGAATCATAATATGGGGCCCAGCTTTGTACTTAAAGATGAGGAGAGAAGCCTGCTTCGACGCAGATATGATAATATGGGCCCAATGGTGTCAAAAAACACAAGGTGATAAGTTTCGATGTTTCAACAGAACAGTGATGTTTGTTTTCATTATATGAATCATAATATGGGCCCAGCTTTGTACTTAAAGATGAGGAGAGAAGCCTGCTTCGACGCAGATATGATAATATGGGCCCAATGGTGTCAAAACACAAGGTGATAAGTTTCGATGTTTTCAACAGAACAGTGATGTTTGTTTTCATTATATGAATCATAATATGGGCCCAGCTTTGTACTTAAAGATGAGGAAGAGAAGCCTGCTTCGACGCAGATATGAATAATATGGGCCAATGGTGTCAAAAAACACAAGGTGATAAGTTTCGATGTTTCAACAGAACAGTGATGTTTGTTTTCATTATATGAATCATAATATGGGCCAGCTTTGTACTTAAAGATGAGGAGAGAAGCCTGCTTCGACGCAGATATGATAATATGGGCCCAATGGTGTCAAAAAACACAAGGTGATAAGTTTCGATGTTTCAACAGAACAGTGATGTTTTGTTTTCATTATATGAATCATAATATGGGCCCAGCTTTGTACTTAAAGATGAGGAGAGAAGCCCTGCTTCGACGCAGATATGATAATATGAGGCCCAATGGTGTCAAAAACACAAGGTGATAAGTTTCGATGTTTCAACAGAACAGTGATGTTTGTTTTCATTATATGAATCATAATATGGGCCCAGCTTTGTACTTAAAGATGAGGAGAGAAGCCTGCTTCGACGCAGATATGATAATATGGGCCCAATGGTGTCAAAAACACAAGGTGATAAGTTTTCGATGTTTCAACAGAACAGTGATGTTTGTTTTTTATATGAATCATAATATGGGCCCAGCTTTGTACTTAAAGATGAGGAGAGAAGCCTGCTTCGACGCAGATATGATAATATGGGCCCAATGGTGTCAAAAAACACAAGGTGATAAGTTTCGATGTTTCAACAGAACAGTGATGTTTGTTTTCATTATATGAATCATAATATGGGCCCAGCTTTGTACTTAAAGATGAGGAGAGAAGCCTGCTTCGACGCAGATATGATAATATGGGCCCAATGGTGTCAAAAACACAAGGTGATAAGTTTCGATGTTTCAACAGAACAGTGATGTTTGTTTTCATTATATGAATCATAATATGGGCCCAGCTTTGTACTTAAAGATGAGGAGAGAAGCCTGCTTCGACGCAGATATGATAATATGGGCCCAATGGTGTCAAAAACACAAGGTGATAAGTTTCGATGTTTCAACAGAACAGTGATGTTTGTTTTCATTATATGAATCATAATATGGGCCCAGCTTTGTACTTAAAGATGAGGAGAGAAGCCTGCTTCGACGCAGATATGATAATATGGCCCAATGGTGTCAAAAAAACAAGGTGATAAGTTTCGATGTTTCAACAGAACAGTGATGTTTGTTTTCATTATATGAATCATAATATGGGCCCAGCTTTGTACTTAAAGATGAGGAGAGAAGCCTGCTTCGACGCAGATATGATAATATGGGCCCAATGGTGTCAAAAAACACAAGGTGATAAGTTTCGATGTTTCATTATATGAACATAATAGCCCAACAGTGATGTTTGTTTTCATTATATGAATCATAATATGGGGCCCAGCTTTGTACTTAAAGATGAGGAGAGAAGCCTGCTTCGACGCAGATATGATAATATGGGCCCAATGGTGTCAAAAACACAAGGTGATAAGTTTCGATGTTTCAACAGAACAGTGATGTTTGTTTTCATTATATGAATCAATAATATGGGCCCAGCTTTGTACTTAAAGATGAGGAGAGAAGCCTGCTTCGACGCAAGATATGATAATAATGTGTAGTTTCAACGAGAACAAAGTGATGTTTGTTGTTTTCCATATATGAACATAATATGGGCCCAGCTTTGGTACTTAAAGATGAGGAGAGAAAGCAGAATATGCTAATGGGTTTCGATGTTTCAACAGAACAGTGATGTTTTGTTTTCATTATATGAATCATAAATATGGGCCCAGCTTTGTAGCTTAAAGATGAGGAGAGAAGCCTGCTTCGACGCAGATATGATAATATGGGCCCAATGGTGTCAAAAACACAAGGTGATAAGTTTCGATGTTTCAACAGAACAGTGATGTTTGTTTTCATTATATGAATCATAATATGGGCCCAGCTTTGTACTTAAAGATGAGGAGAGAAAGCCTGCTTCGACGCAGATATGATCATATGGGCCCAATGGTGTCAAAACACGTGTGATAAGTTTCGATGTTTCAACATAACAGTGATGTTTGTTTCATTATATGAATCATAATATGGGCCCAGCTTTGTACTTAAAGATGAGGAGAGAAGCCTGCTTCGACGCAGATATGATAATATGGGCCCAATGGTGTAAAAACACAAGGTGATAAGTTTCGATGTTTCAACAGAACAGTGATGTTTGTTTTCATTATATGAATCATAATATGGGCCCAGCTTTGTACTTAAAGATGAGGAGAGAAGCCTGCTTTCGACGCAGATATGATAATATGGGCCCAATGGTGTCAAAAACACAAGGTGATAAGTTTCGATGTTTCAACAGAACAGTGATGTTTGTTTTCATTATATGAATCATAATATGGGCCCAGCTTTGTACTTAAAGATGAGGAGAGAAGCCTGCTTCGACGCAGATATGATAATATGGGCCAATGGTGTCAAAAACACAAGGTGATAAGTTTCGATGTTTCAACAGAACAGTGATGTTTGTTTTCATTATATGAATCATAATATGGGCCCAGCTTTGTACTTAAAGATGAGGAGAGAAGCCTGCTTCGACGCAGATATGATAATATGGGCCCAATGGTGTCAAAAACACAAGGTGATAAGTTTTCGATGTTTCAACAGAACAGTGATGTTTGTTTTCATTATATGAATCATAATATGGGCCCAGCTTTGTACTTAAAGATGAGGAGAGAAGCCTGCTTCGACGCAGATATGATAATATGGGCCCAATGGTGTCAAAAACACAAGGTGATAAGTTTCGATGTTTCAACAGAACAGTGATGTTTGTTTTCATTATATGAATCATAATATGGGCCCAGCTTTGTACTTAAAGATGAGGAGAGAAGCCTGCTTCGACGCAGATATGATAATATGGGCCCAATGGTGTCAAAAACACGAGGTGATAAGTTTCGATGTTTCAACAGAACAGTGATGTTTGTTTTCATTATATGAATCATAATATGGGCCCAGCTTTGTACTTAAAGATGAGGAGAGAAGCCTGCTTCGACGCAGATATGATAATATGGGCCAATGGTGTCAAAAACACAAGGTGATAAGTTTCGATGTTTCAACAGAACAGTGATGTTTGTTTTCATTATATGAATCATAATATGGGCCAGCTTTGTACTTAAAGATGAGGAGAGAAGCCTGCTTCGACGCAGATATGATAATATGGGCCCAATGGTGTCAAAAACACAAGGTGATAAGTTTCGATGTTTCAACAGAACAGTGATGTTTGTTTTCATTATATGAATCATAATATGGGCCCAGCTTTGTACTTAAAGATGAGGAGAGAAGCCTGCTTCGACGCAGATATGATAATATGGGCCCAATGGTGTCAAAAACACAAGGTGATAAGTTTCGATGTTTCAACAGAACAGTGATGTTTGTTTTCATTAATATGAATCATAATATGGGCCCAGCTTTGTACTTAAAGATGAGGAGAGAAGCCTGCTTCGACGCAGATATGATAATATGGGCCCAATGGTGTCAAAACACAAGGTGATAAGTTTCGATGTTTCAACAGAACAGTGATGTTTGTTTTCATTATATGAATCATAATATGGGCCCAGCTTTGTACTTAAAGATGAGGAGAGAAGCCTGCTTCGACGCAGATATGATAATATGGGCCCAATGGTGTCAAACACAAGGTGATAAGTTTCGATGTTTCAAACAGAACAGTGATGTTTGTTTTCATTATATGAATCATAATATGGGCCCAGCTTTGTACTTAAAGATGAGGAGAGAAGCCTGCTTCGACGCAGATATGATAATATGGGCCCAATGGTGTCAAAAACACAAGGTGATAAGTTTCGATGTTTCAAACAGAACATGATGTTTGTTTTCATTATATGATCAAATATGGCCCAGCTTTGTACTTAAAGATGAGGAGAGAAGCCTGCTTCGACGCAGATATGATATATGGGCCCAATGGTGTCAAAAAAACACAAGGTGATAAGTTTCGATGTTTCAACAGAACAGTGATGTTTGTTTTCATTATATGAATCATAATATGGGCCCAGCTTTGTACTTAAAGATGAGGAGAGAAGCCTGCTTCGAACGCAGATATGATCATATGGGCCCAATGGTGTCAAAAACACAAGGTGATAAGTTTCGATGTTTCAAACAAGAAACAGTGATGTTTGTTTTCATTATATGAATCATAATATGGGCCCAGCTTTGTACTTAAAGATGAGGAGAGAAGCCTGCTTCGACGCAGATATGATAATATGGGCCCAATGGTGTCAAAAACACAAGGTGATAAGTTTCGATGTTTCAACATAACAGTGATGTTTGTTTTCATTATATGAATCATAATATGGGCCCAGCTTTGTACTTAAAGATGAGGAGAGAAGCCTGCTTCGACGCAGATATGATAATATGGGCCCAATGGTGTCAAAAACACAAGGTGATAAGTTTCGATGTTTCAACAGAACAGTGATGTTTGTTTTCATTATATGAATCATAATATGGGCCCAGCTTTGTACTTAAAGATGAGGAGAGAAGCCTGCTTCGACGCAGATATGATAATATGGGCCCAATGGTGTCAAAAACACAAGGTGATAAGTTTCGATGTTTCAACAGAACAGTGATGTTTTGTTTTCATTATATGAATCATAATATGGGGCCCAGCTTTGTACTTAAAGATGAGGAGAGAAGCCTGCTTCGACGCAGATATGATAATATGGGCCAATGGTGTCAAAAACACAAGGTGATAAGTTTCGATGTTTTCAACAGAACAGTGATGTTTGTTTTCATTATATGAATCATAATATGGGCCCAGCTTTGTACTTAAAGATGAGGAGAGAAGCCTGCTTCGACGCAGATATGATAATATGGGCCCAATGGTGTCAAAAACACAAGGTGATAAGTTTCGATGTTTCAACAGAACAGTGATGTTTGTTTTCATTATATGAATCATAATATGGGCCCAGCTTTGTACTTAAAGATGAGGAGAGAAGCCTGCTTCGACGCAGATATGAATAATATGGGCCCAATGGTGTCAAAAACACAAGGTGATAAGTTTCGATGTTTCAACAGAACAGTGATGTTTGTTTTCAATTATATGAATCATAATATGGGCCCAGCTTTGTACTTAAAGATGAGGAGAGAAGCCTGCTTCGACGCAGATATGATAATATGGGCCCAATGGTGTCAAAAACACAAGGTGATAAGTTTCGATGTTTCAACAGAACAGTGATGTTTGTTTTCATTATATGAATCATAATATGGGCCCAGCTTTGTACTTAAAGATGAGGAGAGAAGCCTGCTTCGACGCAGATATGATAATATGGGCCCAATGGTGTCAAAAACACAAGGTGATAAGTTTCGATGTTTCAACAGAACAGTGATGTTTTGTTTTCATTATATGAATCATAATATGGGCCCAGCTTTGTACTTAAAGATGAGGAGAGAAGCCTGCTTCGACGCAGATATGAATCATATAGGCCCAATGGTGTCAAAAACACAAGGTGATAAGTTTCGATGTTTCAACAGAACAGTGATGTTTGTTTTCATTATATGAATCATAATATGGGCCCAGCTTTGTACTTAAGATGAGGAGAGAAGCAACTTGCTTCGACGCAGATATGATCATATGGGCCCAATGGTGTCAAAAACACGAGGTGATAAGTTTCGATGTTTCAAACAGAACAGTGATGTTTGTTTTCATTATATGAAATCATAATATGGGCCCAGCTTTGTACTTAAAGATGAGGAGAGAAGCCTGCTTCGACGCATTGATATGATACTTTTGTATAATACCTGGGCAGACCAATGGTGTCAAAAAACACAAGGTGATAAGTTTCGATGTTTCAACAGAACAGTGATGTTTGTTTTCATTATATGAATCATAATATGGGCCCAGCTTTGTACTTAAAGATGAGGAGAGAAGCCTGCTTCGACGCCGATATGATAATATGGGCCCAATGGTGTCAAAAACACAAGGTGATAAGTTTCAATGTTTCAACAGAACAGTGATGTTTGTTTTCATTATATGAATCATAATATGGGCCCAGCTTTGTACTTAAAGATGAGGAGAGAAGCCTGCTTCGACGCAGATATGATAATATGGGCCCAATGGTGTCAAAAACACAAGGTGATAAGTTTCGATGTTTCAACAGAACAGTGATGTTTGTTTTCATTATATGAATCATAATATGGGCCCAGCTTTGTACTTAAAGATGAGGAGAGAAGCCTGCTTCGACGCAGATATGATAATATGGGCCCAATGGTGTCAAAAACACGAGGTGATAAGTTTCGATGTTTCAACAGAACAGTGATGTTTGTTTCATTATATGCAATATAATATGGGGCCCAGCTTTGCACTTTCTCGCATTCTGCATATCAACATCGCATCGCATCGCATATCAACATCGCATCGCATCGCATCGCATATCAACATCGCATCGCATATCAACATCGCATATCAACATCGCATCGCATCGCATACCCAAACTCGCAACTTTCAAATTGCACCTGTCACCCGGCACCCAATAACTCGCTGCTCTCCCAACTAAACCTGTGCGAATAGCTATGACAATAACTAGAAGTCAGACGCAAGACATGAGCATTGACCCTGGATCACCCGGGGATAGTGCACTCCCCCCGTGGTTTGCAATGTGGTACGCTACAGTGCTTAAACCCACACTGGACAAATCGTTCGACTCGATTAAAAAAGAGTCGCATCAAACATTGAAGTTGGTGGAAGGACTTTTGAGTGAGATGCGGAAACCGTTCAGAAACAGACCACTAAGATCGCAAACATAGAGGCCCTCTGAACGCCCAGAGGGATACGATAGTATCCCAGGAGAAGCGCATTTCCGCCCTGGAAGCTGCTATCAAGGATCGGCCGGTGGTGCCCCCAGCACGGGGAAAAGAATCTGCATGGAGTCGGCCACTCATACAGCGACCGGCTCAGCCCCCCAGACCAAGCAGGTTACGACATGCAATTCAGGATCTCAGGCATCCCTGAAGATCCCAACGAGAATGACAGACAGCTAGCGGTGGCTGTAAAGTCTAAGCTCACCCAGGCTTTAGAAGCCAACAACACCTACGCCCAGAAGGAGCAAGACAAGGCAGAGTTTACTATTGTGTCCGCTCGACGCATGGGAGGCAAGGTGGATCCCTCACGACCCCGCCTTGCCCTAATCACAGTATCCTCCAGCTTCGATGCTTCCTCCATTGTGAGGAACCGAAGGTTTCTCAAGGATAGCGGAATAGCAGCTCTGGATTTCTTGTCTCCTGAGGAGCTGAAGCTGCACAAGGAACACCTCCCAGCGTTTCTGGAAGCTAAAGAGGGACCCCTCTAAGTGGGTTTCGTTCAATAGAGACTCCTGAAGGTGCGGGACAAGGCCCCCCCCCTCAGGTGTCTCATCGACTGATGCATGAAGTGGACTAAGGTGCCTTGCATTGGAACAATTCAGAGGACAACTCAGTGTTCTAAGCAGCGCGGTGCAGCAATGAAAGTGGTGAGAAAACACAACATTTATTGTTTTCACACACAGGGGTGCGTGGGCCAGCTAGACACCCACTTCCAGGTTTCAAATGCCTTTCTTGTGCCCTCGCCCCAAGTTGAGCAAGATGGGGGGGCCTATCTATGTCCGCACTTGCCTAAATGCTACTTTAGTCCATGAGGCACCTGAATTAGGCATGGCAAATGAATTCGCATACATGGAACACACATTGGTGTGTGCTATATCCCACATGCTAACAGCTCATACTACAAACATGGTGACGACTGCATTAGTATAGAGGACCACTTCCTCACTCTAGGTAAATCATTGGAACTTCCAGGAAAAAGGCAACGTTATGGTGATGGGTGACTTCAACGCTCGGGTTGGTCTTGGTGTGGACAATGATGATACCGAGTTAGGAGATGAACCAGATATCCCAAACCATAGTACAGCCCCAACCAAACCATTCAACCGAGGTGTAGCATGGACACAGCTCCCCCAAATCGATTGGGGGGGCCCTACTCCAGCTATGTGTAGTAACTGGTCTTATCATCCTTAACGGTAGAACAGAAGGTGATATGCAAGGTGCACATACCTTCTTTGCAGATGGCAAATGGACAAGAAATCTTCATTGATTATGCGCTAGCCGCCCCTATAGTTCTCAACACCCCAGGTGTCAAGTTTAGTGTGGCTCCAAGCATGACTGCCCTCTCAGGCCCGGGGGTGGAAAGTTTGACCACATGCCTATCACACTTCACATACCAGATGCTGCCCTTAGTCCTTCTCAAGGTACTATTAGTACACCTGCTGGTGGTAAACCTTCGCCCAAACTGAAATGGAAAGACAACTATGTCCAGATGTATGCACACACAATTAAGCGTGATCCAGACGTTAACCGATTACTTGACAATGCACTCCATAGCTCATCTATGGAAGAATTCAGAGAAGGGGATTGCTAGTGCTATTGAACTAGCCATAAGCAAATGCACACCATGTCACAAACCTGTAGCTAGCGTAAGCACGGGCCCGATGAACGCATGGTATGATGATGAATGCAATCGTGCTAGACAGGCAGCAAGCCAAGCAGAACATCACATGGCTCTAGCTCTGACTTGGCTGGTTCTATGCACAAGGAGTACAAGAGGATTTCTCAGAAAAAGAAGAGGAAGTGGCTAGAGACACGCATGGAGAACCTTCATACGAATCTTCGGCATAATCCGAAAGTTTTTGGAAAGACGTGCGTGAGCCTAACAAGGCCACTACGGCAGACAATCACAATTCATGATTGGACTGATTATTTTTGCAGACCTCTTTGATGTGCAAGTAGGTATTGATCCAAGTCTGGATGCTAGGGACTTTGTCCCTCAACCTGATGGACCTCAGATAGAGGCCGCACCAACATGGTTATGTCAAGACTTTACACCAAGGAGGTGCTTTTCTGTTCTCCAATCCCTACGGAAAAACTCCTCCCCCGGGTAGATGGTATCCTGCAGAATGGTACAGATTTGCTTCCCATGAAGCCAACTCCGATTTGTACAAGCTATGACTAACCTGTTTAATCTCATCTGGAAGACCTTCTTACCCTATGGCCAATGGGCTGCAGCTGCCTTGGTACCCGTACCCAAATCCAAAGGCAGTGTGTATGAACTAAGGACAACTATCTGAGGTCTTGCCGGTGAGCAACTCCATAGGAAAGATCTTCTCCTTTGCATGCTATGTAGACTAGATGATTGGGTCAGAAGAATTTCAACCTCAGAGCCGCTGGCCAATATGGATATTAGAAGTGTAGGGGTACTGCAGATGTCATCATTCATTCTTAACCATTATTTGTAGATAAAATATAGAGAAAAAAGAAAAAACCCTCTATGGCTTTTGTGTTGATTTTCACTTCCAGAAGGCGTGATATTATGATTGGGTCAACAGAGACTTGCTATGGGATTGCTTAGCAAGGCTAGGAGTCAAGGACTCCCTGATCTCAAGTATTCTGTAATGTCCATGTATATTCATGTTGTTTTCCAAGTTCGCCTACATGGGACATTTTGGATCCTTCCTTGCTCCATCCCTTGTAGGTAGTTAAACAAGGAGACCCCTATCCCCACTCCTATTCGGTCTGGTTCATTGATAGAATTGAATCGTTCTCTCCAATCCAAAGCTCCCAAATGTAGGGCTGAGCTTTAGGGGAACGAGATTCTGCAACTGTTACTTATAGGCTGATCGACCTATTGCTATAATGGCAGAATCCCCGGCAGATATGCAAGCGATGCTTGACTCTGTCTGAGAGATTTCTCTGTGAGGCTAACTAAAGATGGCTGTGAAATATAAGAAAACTGAGATTGTCGTTTTCAACAAGCAATTCTGTGATGAGGCCCGCATGGATCCTGATATACAAATTTGTCTATGACTGGAGCACAACTTTCTACAAAGTTATCTTTTATTCTACTTGGGATCCCTCTTTGTGGGATTGGTGACTCAAGCAAATCGTGCAAAAGCTGCTTATTTTTTCTAGGATGCTCACTAAGGCCCAAAAGGCAACACCACATGCTCCGTACGCGATGCCATACTATGGAGATATACAATATTGATATTCTCACCCACCTGTTTGATTCTCTTGTACAACCTATCCTGAATTTTGGCTGTGAGGTGTGGGCTCCTTCTATTCTGAACAACACACTTATCTCAATGACCATTGCTTGTGAGAAATGGCATAGAGGTATACTTAAACAAATGTTGGGTGTTTGCCAATCTACACATCTAATATTATCATGGAAGAGCTGTGGTAGAACCCCGTTGTCGTTTTGCTTGGCTTAAACAAGCTTGGCGCTTCTGGAAACAAGACCATACATAAAGAACCTGAGGATCTCATTAGAGTGGCCTCTTGAGGAATCTTTTGACTCCAACACTGGCTGGGTTCATCAGAGACTTGCGTTGTGCTCTCCACAAGCTAGGATTCCAGGTAAAAACGTCAACATTTTGGAGGCTGTCGAGTCGAACGGTATTATGTTCTGAAGTTTTTGAAGTCATGGAGGTTTAAGTACCCAAGTGACACCAATGCAGTTAGAGACATCCCTGATGAGAGAAGGGTTGGCTTTAAACGCCTCCGATACCAAAAATTGGTTCGCAGCCAACAGCATGATGAGAATGGCTTGATTCCCTTTACATCCGCCTTACATAAGCAGGATCAGATTCGTTCTATATGCCACAGTTTAGAATGGGTTCCCATTGGCTGAACACAGAAAGAATGAGGGTGGTGAGATAGAGCACGACATCCCTCGCTCAATGAGACACTGTCAAATGTGTGGGTTCCAAAAAACTGAGGATGAAATGCATATGTTTGAGTGCCCTTTTTATAATGATCATTCGCCTCCGCTATCCAGAAAGCTGTTTTACAGATATTTTATAGGCATGTCATGAGGAACCAACTTAACCGTATGGAATGTGGAATTCTGCGATTCCACATTCAGAACCTTTATGAATGGAAATGGCACTAAAGTCTTTTTGCAAGCAACCTAGCCGACTATCTTTCTACTTGTGAGAAGAGCAAGACAGGAAGCCTGAACTGCTTAGTGGCACCGTAATTTATCATCCCTTTTTTTTCTTCTCTTTGTGACTTCTCATTTGTTAAGCTTCTTACCTCCGCCACTGTAAGAGTGGTTGAGATCTGGGTCCGGCTCTAAGGGGTTCAATACCTACGCCACCAAAACGGTGGTTGGGGAAGTTTGGTTTTGTTTGTCCTCGACACATCCCCTGATGTAATGGGGTTTTTGCTTTGTGGGTGCTTTTTCTTTTTGTTTAAAGCACAGAGTCTCTCATACACCCTGCGCGGTGTCAAGTAGACTTTAAATGTAATGTAATGTAATGTAATGTAATGTAATGTAATGTAATGTAATGTAGATGTACTTAAAAATGAGGAGAGAAAGCCTGCTTCGACGCAGATATGAAATAGGGCCCACTGAATGTGTCAAAAACACAAGGTGATAAAGAGCAAGTTCGATGTTTCAACATTGCACAGTGGTTATTTGCCTTCACCAAATTATATATGAATCATAATATGGGCCCAGCTTTGTACCTTAAAGATGACGACAGATATTGGAGAAGCCTGCTTAAGAAAAAAAAAAGAACGACGTTTTCATTATTAATCAATAATATGGGCCTCAGATATGATCAGAATGATATATGCGGCCCCAATGGTGTCAAAAACACGAAGGTGATAAGTTTTCAGATGCTTTCAACAGAACAGTGATGTTTTGTTTCATTAGTAATCATAATATGGCCCAGCTTTGTACTTAAATGATAGAGAGAAGCCGCTTCGAGTTCCGCGCAGATATGTAATATGCCAATGGTGGTGTAAACAACAGTGATAAGTTTCGATGTACTTCAACATACAGTGATGTTGTGTTTCATTATATGAATCATAATATGCCCAGCTTTTGTACTTAAAGCATTGACTCGAGAGAAGCCTGCTTCGACGCGAGATATGATAATGAGATGGGCCCAATGGTGTCAATCACAAGGTGATAAGAATTTCGAATGTTTCAGCATGATGATGTCCATTATAATGAATCATAATATGGTTTGTAACTTTTACAGAACAAGGTGATAAATAGCTCGATGTTTCTACGTCATGAATCATATATGAGCCCAGAACTGTTGCGAAAGCCAAAGGTGCTTCGAGACGCAGATATGTAATATGGGCCCAATGTGCTCAAAACACAAGGTGATTAAGTTTCATGTTTCAAACATAACAGTGATGTTTGTTTTCATTCAATGAATCATATTATATGGGCCCCATGCTTCAAGATGAGATGAGAAGCCTCTCAGATAGCTGATTATGATGATGAGGATGCCCAATGGCTGTCAAAAACACAAGGTGTGATAAGTTTCGATTTCCAACAGAACAGTGATGTTTGTTTTCATTATATGCAAATCATAATATGGGCCCAGCTTTTGTACTTCAAGATGAGGAGAGAAGCTGCTTGACGCAGATATGATCCATATGGGCCCAATGGTGTCAAAAACACAAGGTGATAAGTTTCGAATGTTTCAACATAACAGTGATGTTTGTTTTTCATTATATGAATATATATGGGCCCAGCTTTGTACTTCAAGATGAGGAGAGAAGCCTGCTTCGACGCAGATATGATATCATGCGCCAATGGGCCCAATGTGTCAAAAAACACAGTGTACTTTAAAATTAGCCTGTCGTAGATTTTTTTTCAACATACAGTGCATGTTTGTTTTCACTTATATGAATCATTATGAATATGTGACCCAGCTTTTGTACTCAGATGAGGAAGAGAGCCTGCTTCGACGCAGATATGATAATATGGCCCAATGGTTCAAAAACACAGGTGATAAGTTTCGATGTTTCACATATACAGCTGATGTTTGTTTTCTTTATATGAAATCATAAATTATGGGCCCCACTTCTTTACTTAAAGATGAGGAGAGAAGCCTGCTTCGACGCAGATAGATCAATATGGGCCAAATGGTGTCAAAAAACACGAGGTGATACGTTTCGTGTTTCAACAGAACAGTGATGTTTGATTTCATTATATGAATCATTCAATGATGCGGCCCAGCTTTGTACTTAAAGATGAGGAGAGAAGCCTGCTTACGACGCAGATATATCAAGCCCAATGGTGTCAAAAACGACGAGGTGATGAAGTTTCGATGTTTCAACAGTAACAGTGATGTTTGTTTTTCAATTATTATCATGCAATCATGAATATGAGGCCATTGTACTTAAAGATGGGAGGAGAGAAGCCTGCTTCGGACGCAATATGATATATGGGCCCAATGGTGTCAAAAACACAAGGTGATAAGTTCGATGTTCTTCAACAGACACAGTGATGTTTTTTTTCATTATATGAATCATAATATGGGCCAGCTTTGTACTTCAAGATGAGGAGAGAAGCCTGCTTCGACGCAGATATATAATATGGGACCCAATGGTCATACACAACGTTATAAGTTTCATGGTCACAACATACAATGTATTTTTCACTGGCCCCAGCATGCCTTGTTTCGATTTGTGAACATGGTATGCCTAGGTGATAAACACAAGTTTCGATGAATATCTATTTTCAACAGACCAGTGATGTTTGTTCTTCATTATCATGAATCATAATTGGGCCAGCTATTGTACTTAAAGATGAGGAAGAAAGAAGCCTGCTTCGACGTCAGCTCATGATCATGAGTGGGCACCAAATGTCAAAACAGCACAAGGTGATAATTTTCGATGTTCAACAGAGACAGTGCATGATTTGTTTTCATTATATGAATATAATATGGGCACGCTGGCGGCAGCTTTGTACTTAAAGATGATGAGAGAAGCTCTGCTTCGACGCAAGATAGAAATATAAGTGGCAACCCAATGTGTCAAAACACATCGAGGTAGAATAGTTTCAGGATGTTTCAACACGAACAGTGATGTTTTTTTTCATTATAAGCAAATCATAATATGGGCCCAGCTTTGTCACTAAAAGATGAGGAGAGAAGCCTGCTTCGTCACGCGTAGATATAGATAATAGGGCCCAATGGTGTCAAAACACAGAGGTTATAAGTGTGCAATTTCGAGTTCTCAACAGAACAGTGATGTTTTTTTTCATTATTATGAATCCATATCCAATATGGGCCAGCTTTGTACTTTAAAGATGAAGGAGAGGAAGCCGTGCATTTTCGAACGCAGATATTGATTAATAGGCCAATTGAGTCGTTCAAAAACACAAGGATGATAAGTTTCGATGTTTCAACAGAAACAGTGATGTTTTTTTCATTATATGAATTCATAATAATATGGACGGGGGAGGCTTCTGTACTCAAGATGAGGAGAGAAGCCTGCTTCGACGCAGATATGATCATATGAGGGCCAGACTGTGTGGTCAAATAACGAATGGAGGTGAGGGGGTTTTCGATGTGTTCTAAACAGAACAGTAGATTGTTGATTTTCATTATACTGAATCTATAATCATGGTGTACCGCAAGTCTTTACTGCTGTACTTAAAAGACTGAGGAGTAGAAGAACCTGCTTCGACGCAGATATGATAATATGGGCCCAAATGGTATAGTCAAAACAACAAGGTGATATGAAGTTTATCGATGTTCAACATAACAGTAGTAGCGCTTTGTTTTCATTATACTGTAATCATACTCAAGATGGGCACAGCTTTGTTATTAAAGATGACACTGAGAGAACGCCTGCTTTGAACGCAGGATATGAATTAATATGGGCCTCCTGGGCAGGAATGGATGTCAAAACACAACAAGGTGGAAAAAGAAATTTCGATTATTCAACATAAGCAGTAGATGTATTGTTTCATTATATGAATCCATAAAATGGGCCCACGCTTTGATACCTTAAAGATGAGGAGAAGAATCCTGCTAATCGAACGCAGATTGATAATATGGGCCATGGTTGTGCAACGAATAACACAAAGGTGATCATAGTTTATCGTGATTGTTTCAGGTGGGACGATAACAGTGATTGGTTTTGTTTCATTATAATATGGAGATTATAATATGGGCCGAGCTGTGTTTGTGTAGCTTAAGAGATGAGGAGAGAAAGCCATGGCTTCGACGTTCAGAAATGATTGGCCCATGGAATATTGGCAAAACACGATCAGAATTTGGTGATAATGTTTATCGATGTATTCAACAGAACAGTGATGTTTGTATTTCATTATGATGAATAATAAATATAGGGCCCAGCTTCTGTACTCTACAAGATAGAGGCACGAGGGCCTGCCCTCGAGCAGATAATGATAAT
>JAJSRW010002173.1:0-27637 GCA_022414725.1 Microglena sp. YARC | reverse complement strand
CAGAGAGAGATTCGGATCGGAATCACGATGTCCTCATCCCTGTGGAATGGCTAAGCATTCCAGTAGTGGTAATCTGAACCGACTCGGAAGGAGAGACCGTTAAAGCCTTCGAACGACATGAGAGGAATACTGAATGTTTCGTATACACCATTTTCCAATAAGTTCAACTTTATGTCAATATACGCCGCAATATGGCGATGACGAACGACGACGACTGAGAGGCCAGAGGACTGTATACGAGCAGTTCCCGTAGAAGATTGCTCATATGTCGATGCTGAGTGGGGTGGTAACGCTGTGGCTTGGCCACTCCAATCTGTTAGCAGTTATAGAAGACAATGCTAATAGTCGGCGTATTGCTATATACTGTCTAGCCCGCAGTGATTATCAATGCACCGATGTGTTAGAAAGGAACTATGAGTGCCTCTTTCGGGCTGGAGGTTAGTAGGAGGGCTCGGTCTCTTTCACTAGATTTACGTCTGGAGACTAAGGTTCCTTCGTCATGAGTTGCTGTCTCATCTTCACATTTTTCTGCGTCGGCAGGGGTCGAATTAATAACGCACTGCGTCTCTCTGTATACGCTGAATAGTGGGGTTTGGTCAGGTTACGTAAGACCTATATGTTGCTCTAGTTTTGATACGACTGCATTAGTACATACGTTCGTTCACAAAGTTAGAGGTGTACGCGGCAACATGTTGTCGTGCGGGCAATTTGTGTTCGAGTAAAAAAACACGACGGTGTCAAATGGAACTAATAATGGTAGAGGAAATGTGCGAGACTTGTTTCGAGGCCAATGCGAATGGTTGCTAGCGAAAGAGCCTGTTGGCACTGTTCACTGCCCTGTCGAACAAGGCTGTTGGAATGTAAAGGACACTTCGTTGCTCGCTACAATGACAGTTGGTGCAATGACAGGAAATCAGGTAGGTTGATACAATGCAGTAGGCGATGTTTGTGGCGGAACACCCGCGTTGCTCACACAGGCATCCGGTGTGTTTAAGAATAGACATGGTTGGAGGTTCCGCATGCGGTGTGTTGGCTACCGAACAGTGGTATGGTGGTTTGGAGATAGACTGGTTGGAGGCGGCCATGCGGTATTGCTTACTTGGTTCACTGCGTCATTGGGGGGGGGGGGGGGGGTGGGGGGTGGGTGGGGGGAGGGTGTTTTTGTTTTTTTTGGGGGGTTGTATGTGAGGGGTGCGTTTTTGAGATAGAATGGTTAGAGCCCATGCGGTATGTATTGATATCACGGGTCAGGGTGCGGTTTTGAGATACATGGTTGGAGGAGGCCCATGCGGTATGCTCCCGAATTTACGGCATTTAATGCGTGTTTAGTGTAGCCAAGGTTGATGTTGTCACTTGTAGCCATTGCTACGAATATTGGTCTCGGTTTGCAGCTTATTGTATATATACAGTGTTGGTATGGCTATGCGGTTTGCTTCCGCATATCACTGGCATTTCGATATGCGTGCTTAGGTCACAAGGTTGTATGTTGTCCTTGAGGCATTGCTAGCGAATATTCGCGTTCCGGTTTTTGACTATGAATTCACCAGGTTGGAGGAGGTCCATTGCGGTCATTGCTCTCTCGATACGCAATGGAATGTGTAGAGGTATATCATATTTGGATCGTGGACCAGGTCAAATTGCCGAAGTAGGCATTCGATTATGAGTGCCTCGGATTTACTAGAAGGTTCGACGTAATTGATTGCAACATTGCTTTCCGAATATGGATTCGAATGAGTGCTGCATGTAAGCAATGTGTTTCGACGTAGCGATTTGCAGCATTGTCCCGATTATTGGCAATTCGAATGATGTGCTCTTCATTGTACACAAGGTTTGAGCTAGCATTGTCTCGGCGTTTGCTTCCGATTGGCATCGAGATGTATTTGTCTTTGTACACAAGGTCGATCTGCAGCATTTGGCGGTTGCCGTTGCCTTCCTTCGATTATGGCATTCGAATTTAAGTGCTCCTATGTACATAAGTTCGACGCATCATTTGCGTGCGTTGCTATCGTGAATACGGCTATTTCGTATATGCGTGCTCATGTAAGCAAGGTTCCTGACTGTATCATTTGCACATTGCCTTCGTATATTATGGATTTAATTGAGTGTCATGTGTACACAAGGTTCGACGCAGCATTTGCAACGTTGCTCCGAATATGGCATTCGAATGAGTGCTCATGTAACAAGGTTCGACGTAGCATTTGCTGTGTTGCTTTCCAATACGGATTTCTGTCAATGCGTCTGCTTAGGTACACTTCAAGGTTAAAGATGTTGCCTTGAGGCATTGCTAGCGAATATCGCGTCCGGTTGCACAATTGATATATACAGGTTGGAGGCGGCACTGCGGTATTGCTTTTCGAACAACACGGGCCATTCGAATGCGTGCTTTAGTACATACAGGTTTGACAAAGTTAGATGTTTGTCCCTTTGAGGCATGTGTAGCGAATTGGGTCCGGTTGCACATTGATAATACTACCAGGTTGGAGGAGGCACATGCGTGTATTGCTCCCGAAACGGAATTCACACCAAGGTTAGATGTTCTTGGGTGCTATATCGGTCCACCCCGGTTGCACATTTGATATACAGGTTGTTGCCCTGGCGGTATTGCTCCCGACCCGATATTGTCATTCGAATGCGTGGTGCTTAGGTACACAAGGTTCGATGTCTCCTTGGGCGTACATTGCTGGAGGTATACGGACATGGTGTAAGCGTTTCGATATTACATTACATTGAATTATATCATGTTGGAGCGCGACAGCTACGTAAGTTGCTCGGCGTACACCGAAGTGTTGCTCGCGATTGTTGCCTGGCGGCACAACGAGTAGGATAACGCTCCTGCGTACACCAAATTGGATGGTCGCTGAGAAGGCAGTGTTGCTCGCCGTCACATGGGAAACGTTGCTAGCATCAACAACGAGGTAGATAAAGTTGCTGGACGCTGAGAAGCAGTGTTGCTCGCGACCGACAACAGCAGTAGGAGTCCTACGCTCCCCATGCGTCCAAATTGGACGCTGAGCAGGCAGCACGTGTTGCTCGCAACAACGAGCGTAGGATACGCTCCAGCGTACACCAAATTGGACGCTGAGGCAGGCAGTGTTTTGCTCGCAAACAACGCAGTAGGATAGCTCCAGCGTACACCAAATTGGACGCTGAGCAGCGCAGTGTTGCTCGCAAACAATCGCAGTTAGGATACGCGCCCCGAACACAATGTTGGACGCAGCGAATGACGCATTCATTGCCGCTATAACGGCAGGGGCCGTGGATTTTGTGCAATAGGTTGCTTGTGCTCGCGCAAACATTGCTTGTGTTCACGCAAAGGTTGCTCGTATACACAGCGATTAGTGAATTGGTAAATGACAAGTTTGCTGGCAAAATAGGTGTCGATACTGACCACATGAACGGTGTTTGATGTCCCGTATGCGAGGTTGCTCGCGAACGTGCTTCGCATGTCCAAGTGCCGTATGCGAGATTGGAAGCAGCGACGCCTCTTAGAGAGCGGTCCTCCACTGCGACTAGACGAACATCTCTACTGGCAAGGGTCGGAAGGACATTACTATATAACCGCGTTGGATGTGTCATTGGCAAGTCTGAAGTTGCTAGAGCAAACATTGCTGGCGAACCTAACATCCGACAATAAGCTTCCATAGACAACATTCGAGACATCGCTGCCGTGCGCGCCTACCCAGTTAGAGGCAAAGTCGGACCTCGGTCCTGTTGTGTAAGCCACCATGTTTGACGAGTACACGCAAGATGAGTGAACGTTCGATAGGAATGACGAAGAAGCGGGGGTTGTGTCACTTGCGGCATGCGTGGGGCCAGTGACAAGACCTAGGTAGGTGTACGCGAAGAATGCGGGGTGCGCTACAATGCAAGGTTGAATACCTGCATCCTCCCTTAATAACATGTACCCGCCACCGTTGGATGAGGACGAAACGAAAGAGATGCCCCCCTCGACACGGAGATTCGACATCGGGTGAGATAGAATGGACGCGTTGGAAGTCGCAATGTTCGACGCGTACGCGCCGGCGTTGCTGCTGAAGCCGGTGCTTCCTGATGTAATGAAGTCGATAAGGGCGTTGCTCGCAAAATTGGCGGTAGATAACGCCGAGAACGCCGTATTGGATGCGGTTTCGGTCTTCATGAGCGTCAACGATGCCATGGAGCTAGCGCGATCGTAAACCAGACGTACGGCTTCCGCAGATGCTGCCGCGTCTGTGCGGCGGTTTGATACGTCAGTCACAATCTGAACAATACCGGCCGTGGTTTCGGTGGCTACGGGCAGGTTGGAGTACGCGAGTGCAGTGAAGGTTCCTGTGTCGTTCGCTATCGATGCCAACTCCACCACCTGCCCTCCATCCTCATTCGTTCCAAGCCACAAGAAATTATTGGAACTTGAAGACATGTTGGTGTTGTTCGCGATGGAGTTTCTGAGCTCATTGTATGCGTCAAGCAAGGCAGATGCACTTGGAGGTATCGATGCAGAAGGAATGTTCTTGAAGTCGCTCACAAGATTAGAATATTGAGTGGCGAATATAGAGCCTGCGACAAACAGGTCTCCACATCGCAGGTAGCCTATGTCTACGCCTTCATCATACCCCCCCGTTAATGCGATGTCGTACGGATTCGAGTAGTCCACATCGAGCACAAGGTCGTTCGATCCCCCGCCTGCGGCTACAGTCGCGATCATGTTGCTGAGTGACCGGTAAGCGATGTAGAGTGCGGTCGCGCTGGGAGGGATGCTCGAGGACGGCATTGTGTGGGTGTGCACGAGGTTCTCGTACCTTTGTCCCCGGATCATGTCTGCGTCCATGCGACCCCGTACTGTTTAGTTGCGGAACCGTCAAGCCCGAAGTCGAATCCAGGAACGCGACTTCGATGTCGTCTGATGTTACCTCGTCATCTACGAGCGTTACTTCCGTATTTGAGCGACTACTTAACAATACACGCGCGTCCGCGGTAGATATCCGGAGGGTCGTCGAATGATTACTTGTGGAGGGAGCAGTGCTGTTTGTCAAAGACGCCATGCGGATCCTTCGGCTATTGTCATTGCTATCGGCGTACGCGATCTCGATCGTTTTGGGGGTAGCGCTGGCAACGTTTCCTTCACATGCGACGAGTGTGCAAAACGTTGGTGCAACTACGTGCATCGTAGTCGGATTGCTGGAAACACCGTTCATCCAAATGTCCCCATGCAGATCGGACCAGGCAGGGAGTCCAACATGGTTTTTAAGAAACGTGTTCGATGCTTGTAAAACTGAAAAGAATGAAGAGGACATCACATCAATTCAATTCATCATACATCTGATTTCAAATTAAAGGGTCAAAGAGAACGAAGCTTGGGGGATGTGTGCAATAAAAAAAATGCACCCCAACACAAAAAGAATGGCGGATACGGAAGTACTGAAGCTCCTGCAAAAGTGTACTAAGGACAAAGCCCACTCTGACGTAAATTTCCTGAAAGCTCACTTGCGTCGTCTCATAAAGGGAAACTGGATTGTTATCATCGTGAATCTCCTAATCGTATCGGTGTGCGTACTCATGATCGGGTTCCTTGTGAATACCATATTTAACCTGTTACAACGTTACAATTCAAGTTTCAGTAAGAAAACTCTTGAATTACAGAAAGATGTTACCCGCAACAAGGACGACTTCTTGTACAAATCAAAGGATGACTCTAGTATCCCAATGACATCGGAGCACATCCTCCTAAAACATAACATCGACAAGCTGAAACGTCTCTACAAACCTCACAACGAGTATCGAGCCAATGTAACTGATCCCCTCGCACCTGAAGCTAGTCCGGACGATATGATTGACGAAAACATCCTATCTCGATCAGAAGATACATACAATTATGTCAAGAAGACGGTTTCCAAGGCAACCGGATCTTACCCCGTCCCGAGTTAATTACGTGTTTTTTTCACTCGCGACAAGGCGAATTTTAAGAGTAGTCTCCCCCTGGAAAGATAGTGGTGATATTGCAGGAGTTCCACATTTTATTAGCAGGTGTTCCCCTGCGCGACCATCCAACATCAAGACGTCATTTCCAACAACTACATTATTTTTATCAACGGATTGATTGTTCCACATGCTCTTGTGTTGTACCTCGTACGTGTAAGATGTATCGAAAGGTGATTCGTTGTTGGCCCATAACACGTTCAATGCAAATACGCCACTTACAGGTAATTCAAAATTGGATGAAGAAACCGACGAATGGGGGGACAAGTACCACTCGTGATAATCAAATTCCGAAACGAACATATTCGATGCGTGCTGAAACACATACGATAGCGGTTGTAAGGAAATACACATATTAGAAGAGAAAAAACCTGCATTAGATCCAAAGTATCCGGCATTGGACCCGAATTCACCCGCATTAGATCCAAAGTATCCTGCATTCGACCCGAATTCACCTGCATTAGATCCGAAGTATCCTGCATTAGACCCGAAGTATCCTGCATTAGATCCGAAGTATCCTGCATTAGACCCGAATTCACCCGCATTAGATCCGAAGTATCCTGCATTAGATCCGAAGTATCCTGCATTAGACCCGAATTCACCCGCATTAGATCCGAAGTATCCTGCATTAGACCCGAAGTATCCTGCATTAGACCCGAAGTATCCTGCATTCGACCCGAAGTATCCTGCATTAGATCCGAAGTATCCTGCATTCGACCCGAAGTATCCTGCATTCGACCCGAATTCACCTGCATTAGACCCAAAGTATCCTGCATTAGATCCGAAGTATCCTGCATTAGATCCGAATTCACCCGCATTAGATCCGAAGTATCCTGCATTCGACCCGAATTCACCTGCATTAGATCCGAAGTATCCTGCATTAGACCCGAATTCACCCGCATTAGATCCAAAGTATCCTGCATTCGACCCAAATTCACCTGCATTAGATCCGAAGTATCCTGCATTAGACCCAAAGTATCCTGCATTCGACCCGAATTCACCTGCATTAGACCCAAAGTATCCTGCATTAGACCCGAATTCACCCGCATTAGATCCGAAGTATCCTGCATTCGACCCGAATTCACCTGAATTAGACCCAAAGTATCCTACATTAGATCCGAAGTATCCTGCATTAGACCCGAATTCACCCGCATTAGATCCGAAGTATCCTGCATTAGACCCGAAGTATCCTGCATTCGACCCGAAGTATCCTGCATTAGATCCGAAGTATCCTGCATTCGACCCGAAGTATCCTGCATTCGACCCGAATTCACCTGCATTAGACCCAAAGTATCCTGCATTAGATCCGAAGTATCCTGCATTAGATCCGAATTCACCCGCATTAGATCCGAAGTATCCTGCATTCGACCCGAAGTATCCTGCATTAGATCCGAAGTATCCTGCATTAGACCCGAATTCACCCGCATTAGATCCGAAGTATCCTGCATTCGACCCGAATTCACCCGCATTAGATCCGAAGTATCCTGCATTAGACCCGAAGTATCCTGCATTAGACCCGAAGTATCCTGCATTCGACCCGAAGTATCCTGCATTAGATCCGAAGTATCCTGCATTCGACCCGAAGTATCCTGCATTCGACCCGAATTCACCTGCATTAGACCCAAAGTATCCTGCATTAGATCCGAAGTATCCTGCATTAGATCCGAATTCACCCGCATTAGATCCGAAGTATCCTGCATTCGACCCGAATTCACCTGCATTAGATCCGAAGTATCCTGCATTAGACCCGAATTCACCCGCATTAGATCTGAAGTATCCTGCATTCGACCCAAATTCACCTGCATTAGATCCGAAGTATCCTGCATTAGACCCAAAGTATCCTGCATTCGACCCGAATTCACCTGCATTAGACCCAAAGTATCCTGCATTAGACCCGAATTCACCCGCATTAGATCCGAAGTATCCTGCATTCGACCCGAATTCACCTGAATTAGACCCAAAGTATCCTGCATTAGATCCGAAGTATCCTGCATTAGACCCGAATTCACCCGCATTAGATCCGAAGTATCCTGCATTAGACCCGAAGTATCCTGCATTCGACCCGAAGTATCCTGCATTAGATCCGAAGTATCCTGCATTCGACCCGAAGTATCCTGCATTCGACCCGAATTCACCTGCATTAGACCCAAAGTATCCTGCATTAGATCCGAAGTATCCTGCATTAGATCCGAATTCACCCGCATTAGATCCGAAGTATCCTGCATTCGACCCGAATTCACCTGCATTAGATCCGAAGTATCCTGCATTAGACCCGAATTCACCCGCATTAGATCCGAAGTATCCTGCATTCGACCCGAATTCACCTGCATTAGATCCGAAGTATCCTGCATTAGACCCAAAGTATCCTGCATTCGACCCGAATTCACCTGCATTAGACCCAAAGTATCCTGCATTAGACCCGAATTCACCCGCATTAGATCCGAAGTATCCTGCATTCGACCCGAATTCACCTGAATTAGACCCAAAGTATCCTGCATTAGATCCGAAGTATCCTGCATTAGACCCGAATTCACCCGCATTAGATCCGAAGTATCCTGCATTCGACCCGAATTCACCTGCATTAGATCCGAAGTATCCTGCATTCGACCCGAAGTATCCGGCATTGGACCCGAATTCACCCGCATTAGATCCGAAGTATCCGGCATTAGACCCGAATTCACCCGCATTAGATCCGAAGTATCCGGCATTGGACCCGAATATGCAAGATTCTATTAAATCAATGTATCGAGTGTTGTTGCTAGGATCCTTGATCACAATATTCGACTCGAATACAGATATCCCAAGTATTGTTGTTTTTGAAGATTGAATGACAATATCTTTCACGATGTTCGATGTACCAAGCACTCCTGTGTTAGAAGTAACATACATGGAAATAGCTCCCTCAGAGTCAGGAGTCAGCACAGAAACACCGCCTGCACAATTCCCATTATCATATAGAGCCCCCTTCACGACAAGCCCTTCGTGTTCGTCTACGAACACGCTAGGATTGGATGCACCGATTCTACCTGCGAGAACTCTGTTCCCTTGCTGCGTCCATAAAAGAAGGAGGTTGTTTTCTCATACTACCCCAGGGAAAATTAGATCGTCGGCGGTTGCCATCATCACAACCGCACCCATCATGTCAAGCGCTTCGTTAGAACTCGACATAGTCTTGTGTACTCAATGTGTCTACAAAACCTTTGCTCTACAATACGGGCAGCTTTTCTGAATGCGCAACCAATCGCAAATTCCTCGCCCCTTTTTTTTGTGATGGGTGATCGTGGAGGGGCAGGTAACGTGGAAGTTGTGATTGCAACTTAGATTGATGACGATGTCTTCGTCTTTGAACGCCTCATGACAGAGGCCGCACACGTCACTTGTGTTTGGATGTAGGTAAGGTATGTATTCGATACCCTCTTCAGTCACCTCTACACCATGAGGTTCGCACACCTGCATGTACAAAGAGGATGACAAGGCATGTTTGGCTTCGCTCTCTGTGATGGTCTCGTTGTGACACGATTGGCGCAGGCGAACGTTAGTGGGGTCCGTGCACATAACACCCCACTTGGAAACGACCCACACACACCACCCGCACAACATGTCGTCCATAATCCACCCCCTGTTGCGCACGAACCCATCCGCCCTCTCAATGCAGCATACGATCGAGTCATACCGTTTATTTTCGTCGCATGTCACGATCCCACGGTCGGCTACGTACGCCGGCGAAATGCAGAAACGTTTCCTCTGAACGCGGTGGATGCGGGATGTCAGCGAAGTGACAATTGAACTCTTCAATAGTTTGTCCGTGTTAAGTACGTACAACCGATCCTGGGTATGGCAAAGAGAGTCAATGTCGAACGCTATGTTGAACCAGTTGAAGTTGTGCCACGCACTCCAGAAACAATTCACAATCGCCACGCTCACGCGTCTGTGCACGCTCTTGTCCGCCAGAGGAATCCACACATGGTACAATGTCTCCTTGAAAACATGCGAAGAGCTATAATCGGAATCGTTCTTCGTAGTTCCGTGCCGGGTGCAAACGAACTGGGTCGCGAACAAAGCCCCCATCACCCTTGGGAACAACTCAGTGTTGCTAGGGCTCATCTTGCAAGTGATTTCGAACACGTGGACCGATGAAGACTCATCATCTCCCATAGAAGAGAGAGTCTGCATGACCGTGTCACCCAATATGTCGGCATGGAAAGCATGCATACACATGACGAGCTTGTTAACACCTTCCTTGAATGCATCCGTGCCAGCAGAGTCCTCCACATGCTTCACGTTTTTAACGAATGGTAGGGAACTGCCCATGAATCCTGGTACCACGATACCCTTGCGACAATGCATGTATGTTAAATAAAGTCCTTAAACTGGGCGAATTTCTTGACGTGTATTCACTATCACATAATACATAAAACTGATTCGTAGGAACGCGAGCGAGCGAGTCCTCAAGATTTTGCGGTCGCCACCAGGAGCCATGGCTGCCGAAACTCGATGCGGTACCCTCTCCGAACTAATGTCTTCAGAGGCGCCTCAACGACTGTACCAAAGAAGATGAACAGCGTAGACACAACCGCGGATACACCGATGTTCCTCGTTGCGGAATACACAATCAAAAAGAATAATAAATGACGAACAAGAGGGTTTGAGAATAGCGCTTGCATTTCCTCGTCAGGTTGGAGGACGAACCTCCCCCCAAAACCGACAATCAACGATGATAAACCTAAGGCAACTTGATTCGCCATTAAACAAATTTATGAATACACTCATTTTATTCTGTCATCGCTCTTAGGCACGCAACCGATATTGAGAGTCACGAAAGCCTGAAGGGATTGGTTGACGATGGCCCCTGGCCTCACGAACGCATCAAACAATGCCATCGCACGGATCGCCTCGAGCATCTGCTCGTGCAACACGAGCGTGCCTTCGACGCTGTTGTAGAAACCGGGAGCGAGAATGTAGAACGAGTTCGAAAAACCCTGAGCGTTGGGTTCGCCAAGACGAACGACTTCGTGACCCTCCTCTCGGTTGATATAAGCGTTCGCCTGCAATATTATAGAATTATCTGCCTCACCTGAAGCAGACTCGGGACGACCATCGAACTCCGAGAACCTGACATCGTCCCCTACTACAAACTCGTTCATGTCGAAGAAACGGTTGCACACGATGCGGATGTACAACCCATACTGTGTTTCGTAGGATAAAGATGTCAGTCGCAAGGCGTCAACACTATTGTTGAACAATGCACCGCTAGGACGTGTTATCGACACAACGAGCGAACGGAGGGATGCAAGAGGGGTGTCGAACGTCTTCCTATCTAGTTCACGCACGGGTTTAAGCATGACGTATCCGCGCCCGTTGGCAGCGCGGAACGAACGGTCGAACACGAGCACGCAAAAACTCCGACGGATGGCCTCGGAACTCCCGTCGTACATGCCATCGAATCCCTCAAGGTTCACCAGGACATAAGGGTACGAAAAGTCATAGTCGTGAAGGTACGGACGCTCGGAACTTGCTCGCTTCTCCATAGGAACGATAGCGCTAGACACGGATATCCAAGAGATTCCTCGGAAATCCTCACGCCCAAACCCTGTCACACTCGAACCGAAGCGAAAGCGGTGAGGGTGCGCCTCAACGTCCCTATCAACACCGTGGAGACCAACACTCCTATAGACATCACCCACATGGTGAGTTACAGAGGGAATCACCGCAGAAGAAGGCAAAGCAAACGCATTATTATCAGTTACAATGTGATCAATTAGATTGTGACCACTTAGATTTTGACCACTTAGATTTTGATCGGTTAGATTTTGATCGGTATCTGGAGCAGAGGTACTAAACGTAAGACGGTCTCTTACAAGATCCTCTACACGGCGATCGAATTCCTCGTTTGATATATGAGGGACTTCATCTCCGTCCAAACGAAGATCGGATCCGTCGTCGTTGGTGTTACGAGAGTTCGTGTTGTAAGAGGATGATGAATCTACAAAGTTGGTCATGACCGTGTCCCGGTCCTCCGCACGCAATCTAGAGAGCGTGCTCTGGGGGCGAGGGGGCGCATCTTCCAATCCCGGCAAACGTGGTCGTGATTGCTTCTGAAAAACGTCCCTTTCGCGACTAATGAATATATTGTCGTTGTTGCTCTTTTTTTCGATATAGGTTGTAGATTTCTGGGGATCCTCATCCATCTTCATCATGTCCCGCATGAGATTTAACGCTATATTGTTCTTATCGCGCAATGAGAGGGAGTCGCTATCTCTCCGCTTCTCCACCCCCTGCATGAACATGAAAAGTTTTTGGCGAATGCGGAGAATATCGTTCGCACCCTGAATGACAATGTTGTGGCGCTCCTTCATGTAGACGTGAAAGGCTGCCTCGCAAGTCTTGACGTTCTCAAGTGAAATGAATGCAGATGACTGATTTTTGGATTCCATAATGAATCGAAAAACACACGTCCAATTCCAATAATGGTTGCAAATATTTCTTTACGATACAAACTCACGCATCATGAAATAAAAAAATAACAATAATTTATAAGAACATCTAATATAATCGAATATGTCTGACATCATCAAAAACAACAACAACAACAACAATGGAATCGGCTCCCAGGGGTGGATCGTGATCGTGGCATCGGTCATATTCCACATCACCGTCATAGTGACAAGCTTGATGCGCCACAACTTCAACATCACGTTGGCGCTGATGTTGCTTCTGTCAATTGCGTTAACGGCGCTTGCGGTCTATGACATTCAGTGCCTAGAGTCCGGAGGATGTACAGTTTGGAGTTGGATAAGAACTGTGTTAATCGTCTTGACTATGGTATTGTCCACGCTAACTATTATAATGTTGGGATCCAAGGACAATGAAATGTCAAATTCTGTGTACCATGAAACAAAGAAAAAACGTGAGAAGTTTAATCGTTTGCTTTCCGAAAGAAGTAAACCTAACAGTGTATAAAGAATTTTTATATTTCTTAATACATGTCCCCGGAACCCGGATGAGGATATACGGGTAGCTAAAATTCAACGGTAAACACGTTCTTATACTCGACAAAAATGAAATCTTTCAACACGCATACTTTTGTTGAGTTTTTAGAAAAATTGGACTTTCCAACTGATTATACTTGAAGGTCTATCGTTCTTTGGTCGAAATTGAAGGACCCACCGCACTTAAGAGATCGCCTCTTACCAAGTACTGTGACCCAAAATTATTTGAGACATCTTTAATGGGCGTTCCTGCCTCCAGGCCAATTTTGACTGGTTGCGAAACATGGTATGGAGCGGATTTGTGATTCCCAATCTTACTAACGCATGCCTCCTCCGGGGAAGCCGACCAGGTTGGCACCGATGCCGAAACCGGCACCACTGCGGACACTAGATCCAACGGCAGGGGCGAACAGGTCCAAAACGGCGAACGTGGCTGCACCGACCAAAGAAATCATCATTAGATCCTTAGGCGGAAGCTTGGTATTGGGGATGAAGTACGCTGCGACAGCGACCATCAATCCCTCGAAAATGTATTTAAGGAAACGAACGAGAATCTCTGATGCATCGAATGAAACACCAGATGCCTGAGCAGAATTGTACATTTTGTTGCAAGGTATATAACACCAGGGGTAGAAAAAAAATCATAGAAACGTTTTTCATTCGGTCGGTGACAACAAAACATCCATCACTCTCTCAAACGATGCGATGTCGTAATCGATGTCGCAGACAGTCCCCGATAACAAATACACCAACCTAATACGCTTGCGGTCGTCACCATGCATCCACGCATACAAAGCTGTCTGCAATATGTGAACAAGCTGCACTTCACCACTCGTGCACTTCAACTCATATAACGAATCCTCAGTCACCACATCCGCCTCGCCATAAACATGGCACGCCTTGGGAACGAACTCGCGTCGAAGAGGAACCTCAAACCTCGTCACCACTCCACCGCAAATCCCAGCTCCGCGCATGACCTCCATAGAGGACTCAACATCGACTTCGTCCAACCAGTCAAATCGAGTAATCTGCTTCGCTCGATAAAAGTACTGAGATGCAGAAGACTGATGCAGTGTAGCCGCACACAGAAAATCAGACACACTAGGATCGCAACCAGAAGATATACGCGATACAAGGGCATCTCGTAAATTCCCGCAATATTTCGAACTGCTCATGTTGAGAGTCGGGAGCATGTCAAGAAGCTGCGACCTCCCTGTAACACGGTATTCCAATATTGCCGGGATTGCGATGCCGTTAAGATCAGCCACGTACTCCGCAAGAGCCCCCCTAGTTCTCACAGTACTGCTCAATGCCGGCGCGCGCACGCCAATGTCCTGAACACGCCACGTCAGATGAGCACTAGCTCGCTTTATCGTTTGGAAGGGAAGGTGCTCGAGTAGAGAGCATACTCCGCGCTCATTAGGACGGATATCTGCATCATCATTGGTATCGTCGGGAGTCACCTCTTTTTTAGATGCGGAGGCAGGGGGGCACCCCTGCAACGTTGCTGTTTCGAGAAGCGCGGTTGCATCCATGTAAGGAGCAAGATGAGATCTCATGTTGTGAACCACGATCAGCTCTCGCTTCGCCCGTGTCAGACTGACGTATACCGGGTTGGGACAATCCACAGTCGATGATGAGAGCGGCGCATCATGATGCATCCGCTGGAAGAATGTCATGTAAGATTCTTCTGTACCTCCCAAGACAACCACAGCTTCTCGCTCAGTACCCTTACTCCCGTGAAATGTCATGAAGGCCAACTTTCCACGCAGCACCTGCTCGTTCAAGGAGCACTCCTCGAATACGTCATTCACACTCAGAGGGACGTTGCGATCCAACAGCCGCTTCTCCAGTATACGCAGGGGGGACTTGCCTCGCCCTTTCTTTACGCTCGGAGAAAGAACCATTATCTGATCGGGTCGGTAACGGGTGAGGAGGTCGAACACGACTGACGTTGGCGAGACGTCAAACACATTGCAACTCATAAACCGCGGACACAACGTCGTCGACGACGGCACGTGACCTGCCACAAGGACATCTTCACCCTTAAGGAACACCTCGTTAACAAAACGAACCATGGGCGCGGTTAGACGCCACGTCGTCTGCAAGGTGTGCTCTCTCCACCCACGGACACCCGAGATTTCTGAGGGCAGCAACGAGTCGCATTCGGCGAGGAACCTCGGGCTGGCACCCTTGTACTCGTAGATGGATTGTCTCGGGTCGCCGATGAAAAGGAATTGAGGCGGTCGGTGGCACAGGCGCGCGATCATGACGATGATTTTCCAGTAAAGAGGGTTGATGTCTTGCGCTTCATCTACGACAACGAGTCTAAATGACAGAGCGCTACGCAAGCGTCCATTGTTAGCATTAATTGCATCTACCATCGTGTCAAGCGCCTCGTCGGTGTGGCATCCCTCGTCGTAATAGTGAGTACCAAAGCTGTGGAACGAATGCACCTCAGCAGCGGATTCAAGTCCCAATGCTGCAACCTTTTTGCGTGTCTCCGTCTTCAAGTTGGAGTTGTATGTCAGGAGCAGGGAGCGGGCATCGGGGAAGAGCGCATGCAATCGAGTGACGCAGTGTAGAGATAATGTAGTTTTTCCAGACCCGGCCACGCTTTGCAACTTGACATTCTTATTCTCTAGCACAAGTGACTTGATGACCTCAGATTGCTCTGGAGAAGGAGGAGGAAGGAGCATAGAATGGGCGTTCCTGCTTCCGAACGGATTTTTTATTTTACTGAAATCTTACGATAAATATTGTAAGATCGTTTTCGCAAATTAATTGATTTTGCTTTTTTGGTGGCTTTTACGAAAATATCTTACAATTTATTTTGTAAGATTGTTTTGTTGTATTCCTGAGAAAGAGACTATTCCCTTCAATTTCAATTGTAACATTGATTTGCTCGTTTGGAGAGAGAGAAAGTATTGGAATACAAAATCAATTGTAGAGGACAGTCAAGAGGAAGGTGAAAGCTGTTTACAAAGTCTTGAACGCATTGCTCATAATTATTTATCTCACAACTCACAACTCAACAGTTCAAAATTACAACTTAGTACTTACGACTCCGAAATCTGTACTTATGTGTACCTCATAATTTATAACTCACAACTCAGAACTTATATGTACCTTATACAAGTCAGAACTAATAACTCCTAACTCAGGACTTATTATTCATAATTTCATACCTCATAAGCTCATTATGTACATAACACAAATTTAAATCCTGAAATCTGCAACCTGCCATCCTAGAATCCTGAAATCACTCAAAATGTGTGTTGGATGGTGCAAACAAGTACACTCGTGAAACTTGTGCACAATGCTAATGTTGAACTGCTGCCAACAAGTCCATTGGTGCTAACTTCTGCACTTAGTGCTGACAGATCATGTGCTAACTGACTCGTCTTGCTCTGGGAACAAGTTGGCACGCAACCCAACGAGGGCTAAATCTAACTTCTTGGTCCTCATCAGCCCTTTTACTGTTCCTGCACTGATGCAGCTTTCCAGAACCTTCTCCTTGCAGGCCTCGAACTCGTCCTCAGGCCAATCTGCGGCTTTCTTCTTGCGATATGTCTGGAGACACGTCTCTAGCTTTTGCATCATTTCCTCACTGGGCTCAGCAGGGTTGTCGCGAAACTCTGCGTCAATGTCTTCCTGAACCAGTACCGCCGTCCTCACCCTTGTTTCATCATCTGCATCAGTACAGGCTTCGAGACGTGATAGAATAGCCTGCTCCGTTTTTGCAAACATGTTCAAACGCCATGCAGCAGCCCCAAGCTTCTGAGTGATACAGTCCAAGCCAATGGCGTTCCTCCTCTCTAGCAAAGCCGCTAGCATGCCCGAGGCATCGCCAGCTTGCATGCACATCACATAGTTGCCAACGGAGCTAAGCTCCCGCACAAAGTGACGGAATTCGGCGACACTTCTCCTGCGGTATCCAACTTGTTTGGGACTCATCGAGCAGCCGCTAATGTCGGGGCGTCCAATGGCACTTTTCTGTGCGTCAATAGGCGGTAGAAAGACCGTGATGGCAGCGGCAAGACCAGAAGAAGAAATGGAAGCTTTCGAGGACGGGCCCGCTTGTCCCGCACCTTGATGCAAGATCCCAGAGATGGCGATGCTGGTGGAATGTGTCTTGAAGTCTGGCCCCATGCGTGTAATGTGGGTAAGGCGAATGTCAGCCACGCCAGCTTCTCTGAAAGCCACAAGGAACCTGCTGCCTTCCTCTTGGTTGGTGTACACGACCACATGGCACACTGAGGCAAACTTCCGATTCTGGCCTGCTAAGTTCCGCAGCATGTCGATCACATCAGTCGAACTCCAAGAGTCTTCATCGACGAGCCACAACGGTCCCTTTTCATCGCCAGTGAGACAGGGGTCGATGATCACCAAGTCGATCAGTTTGCCAGGCACCTGCAAGAGTAAACGAAATATGTACAAGTCAGTTAGATTATGGGTTGGAAGACAAGTTGAACAACGTGATGCTCCCGACTGTGATCGGAAGGATTATGTGTAATGGATTTTGAAGTGGTGAAAAGACATGCTTAACACATCATCCTCCCGATTATGATCGGGAGCGTCAACTTTTCAACTTGTAGTCTATCATTTTAAACATCTACGCACCTTACGGATTTCATCACACTGGAATGTTTTCGCCTTCATGTTGTAAAGGTGCGCGCTGACTGTTGCCGTCTCTAGCTGGACCCGACCGGCTCCAATCTGGTGGTCAGCGTCCATGAACACTGCTGTAGCTGCCGACATCAGGTGTGGATACATCTGTCCACCATCGTAGAGACGGAAAAAGCGTTCGGAAGGCTCTCCCCTTTTCCACACTGGCAAATCACCGTACTTTACTGCCAATGACAACAAGACCTCCTCTGTCAGGTTCAACATCGGAATCCCTGCTGCTCCATCTTTCCTCCGCCTTGTTAAGTCCATGACGAGGAAACCCACGACTCCCCTGATGGTGTTCAACGCATCGAGATGGATACTGCGAGGCGGAATGGGGTGTGCGAAAAGCAGTTCACGGCAGGCCTCGAGGAACTTGGACATATCATCACAGATTGGTTGTTGGAGGCCGTCTGTCGCCATTGGGTACTCCTGGTCAGGCTGAACTAGCAACTTCATGTCGTCAATGCTAGCGGCCAGGGTACTGATAATCTGTGCCTGGTTTTTTTTGCTGGACCCTTGTCCTGATCACAGAAAACCACCTGTCGAGAAGCTGGTTTAGCGCTTCCTTGTCTGTCGCGAAACTCAGCAGACCTCCCACTTGCGTGACCTCGGTGATGGTTAGCTTGGGCATCAAAACTTCATCCCTAGGTGGTATACCATACCAATCCCTTCTCTGGGCGGTATAGTCCCTCAGCCACCCGGAGAAGACCTGATGTGCGGGAATCGAAGCATCGGATCGAATGCCCCCGATCAAGATTTCAGAAGCTGCCTTGCTGCTGAAGGCGATGCCAACCAGCGGAAGGGGTTTGTTGGTAACGGCGGGTTCCGCGTTATTGCCCAAGAAGGCGTGCATGTGCGTGAAGCCCTTTGCCTCAAGGTCAAGCGGCGAACCAGAATTGAAGCGTAACTTCAAGTCGTCACGAAAGGACACAGGCGAGACATTGTGTTGCTTGAGAAGCCTGTCGATGATGTAGATGACGAAGCCCGCTGACACTTCTGTCTTGTAATGAACCAACGAAGCCTTGTATGCCGATGCAAACGTCTGCGAATAAAAGAGTTTTCTTGTCATGATAACGATCATACTAGGAAGCATCTCCCGATCATAATCGGCAGCATCATCCAATGCAAGAAGGGATTCGCCGTCAATAACTAGATATGGCACACGCACAGTCTTCCCGATCATACTCGGCAGCATCGTCCAAAGCGAGCAGTGAATTTATGTCAATAACGAGACATGGCACACCCACAGTCCTCCCGATCATACTCGGAAGCATCGTCCAATGCGAGAAGTGAATCGCTGTCAATAACGAAAAATGGCACACCACCGTACTTCATCACAATCATCCCGATCATGTCTGAAAATAACTTAATATACAACATGAACCTACCGCGGTAGTGAACGCGACATTGTCCACTTCGTCCTTGATCTTGAAAGCTTCATACTCGTGGACATACAAGTCGTCGGTCACGGACTTCAGGAAGAACTTCAGCTCTCCAGGTGGCAGCTTCATAGTTTCCTTCATGTCCTCAACGAGGACCGACCTCATCTTGTCCTTAGCCTTTCCCTTAGCCCTTTTCCCATGGGATCCAGGTGCAGCTTCCTCGTCGTCCCCCTCCTCTTCCTCCTCATCGTTTGGCGGAGGCGGAGGCTCCACGTTCTGTAGGCGCTCAACAAGGTGGTCGGCGCCGATCTTCTCCCGGTCGTCCATGGAGGACATGATCAGGAAAGCCTTCTTGTAGGACTCTTCGTCCAAGCTCACGACTTTGAAGCGTGGCACGGTGGCACCCCCCTGGCTAGCAACAGACTTCGTCAACTTCTCGTCCCCGGTGACACACAGAGTTTTGAAGTTGTTGTACTGGTCTGACTGATGCCCCTTCTCAGTCCGAGCGGGACAGCCTGCCTGAAGGTACAATTCACGCCACAGGAAGGTAGAAACCAAAAATGGCTGAGCGTCGTACCCCTCAGTCGACTGGCCGCTTGTGTTGTCCAAAAGGGAAAGGAGGCGAGCGTTCTGAAGCTTCTCGTCGTACGTGGCACCCTCCACCTCTGACAACCGGTACACGAAGCAATTGCGCAGAGGAATTTCACCAGGGCGGTCTGCTGCCCACTTGATGAAGGCTTGGGAGCTGTGGTACCCTCCGATGATCCATGGCTCGCCAAACTCCCCTTTCACATTGGAGATGTTGTTGAACGTCTGTTCCAGCCTGCTTGGATCAATATTAGCCCAACCTGGAGATACATTCTTCAGGTCCTTGCTGATGTCCATGAACAATACCTTCCCAGTGGCCATTGTGGTTTTCAAAAAATTGGCGAGGAGTTGATCGACTCGAACAGGGTCCAACACACGGATTCTGACAGGTAGCTTTGGAGGGAGGAACTTCGTGCAGTCCAATGAATGCTCTCCACCAAAATGCTTGTCGGTCAGGAAAGCCTTAGCCTTAGCCAAATCACCTTCGATGTTTCCAATGCTGTCCCCTTTCTTCTCTCCTGCCGGTGATCTCTTCGCTTTCCACATAGTCTTCTTCTGAGAACCAGGCTGACCGCGACCTCTTTTCTTAGGAGCGGTTTTGGGTGCATCATCGTCGTCAGATGGCCCGGGCACAGTGTCGACAGAACTTCTTGAGTTCAAGTCTGAATCCTCCTCCAAGGAATGAATCTTGTGTTCGGGTACAGGAGTTTGTTTCTTTGCGGCTGGTGCATTGTCTGCAGCCTGCGACGCAGCACGCTTGCCTTTGCCCTCGTGTCCAGCAGGGTTCTTCTTGGGATCAGCAAACCTGAAGGGATTGATAAAACATATCTGACTTAGTGAGGGGTCAGAACATTGAACATCCAGTGTCTCCCGACTATGGTCGGGAGCATTGACATAGTTGATTACAGAAAGATTGCGGAATATTAAACATTGAATATCCAGTGTCCTGCCGATTATACTCGGGAGCATAGACATAGTTGATTGGTAAATTATTGCGGCAGATTGAAGATTGGACATCAAGTGTCCTGCCGATTATACTCGGGAGCATTGACATACTTGATTAGTGAGTGATTGCGGTAGTTTGAGCATTGAACATCTAGTGTCCTCCCGACTATAATCGGGAGCATTGACTTAGTTGATTAGAAAAGATTGAGGAAGATTGAACATTGAACATCCGATGTCCTCCCGACTATACTCGGGAGCTTTGACATAGTTGATTGGTAAATTATTGCGGAAGATTGAAGATTGGACATCCAGTGTCCTGCCGATTATACTCGGGAGCATTTACATACTTGATTAGTGAATGATTGCGGAAGTTTGAGCATTGAACATCCAGTGTCCTGCCGATTATACTCGGGAGCATTGACATACTTGATTAGTGAATGATTGCGGTAGTTTGAGCATTGAACATCCAGTGTCCTCCCGACTATAATCGGGAACATTGACTTAGTTGATTAGAAAAAGATTGCGGAAGATTGAACATTGATCATCCGATGTCCTCCGGACTATACTCGGGAGCTTTGACATAGTTGATTGGTAAATTATTGCTGAAGATTGAAGATTGAACATCCAGTGTCCTGCCGATTATACTCGGGAGCATTTACATACTTGATTAGTGAATGATTGCTGAAGTTTGAGAATTGAACATCCAGTGTCCTGCCGATTATACTCGGGAGCATTGACATACTTGATTAGTGAAAGATTGCGGAAGTTTGAGCATTGAACATCCAGTGTCCTCCCGACTATAATCGGGAGCATTGACTTAGTTGATTTGATAAGATTGCGGAAGATTGAACATGGAACATCCGATGTCCTCCCGACTATACTCGGGAGCTTTGACATATTTGATTGGTAAATTATTGCGGAAGGTTGAAGATTGAACATCCAGTGTCCTGCCGATTATACTCGGGAGCATTGACATAGTTGATTGGTAAATTATTGCGGCAGATTGAGCATTGAACATCCAGAGTCCGGCCGATTATACTCGGGAGCATTGACATACTTGATTAGTGAATGATTGCGGAAGTTTGAGCATTGAACATCCAGTGTCCTCCCGACTATAATCGGGAGCATTAACTTAGTTGATTAGATAAGATTGCGGAAGATTGAACATTGGACATCCGATGTCCTCCCGACTATACTCGGGAGCTTTGACATAGTTGATTGGTAAATTATTGCGGAAGGTTGAAGATTGAACATCCAGTGTCCTGCCGATTATACTCGGGAGCATTGACATAGTTGATTGGTAAATTATTGCTGAAGATTGAAGATTGAACATCCAGAGTCCTGCCGATTATACTCGGGAGCATTGACATACTTGATAAGTGAAAGATTGCGGAAGTTTGAGCATTGAACATCCAGTGTCCTCCCGACTATAATCGGGAGCATTGACTTAGTTGATTTGATAAGATTGCGGAAGATTGAACATTGAACATCCGATGTCCTCCCGACTATAATCGGAACGCCCAAGGAGGACCGTATTCAAAATCAGTGACGCGCGTGTTTAAGTTGATGCGATCGACATGACTACGATGCAGGGAACAGACTTGACTGCAATGTTCATTCACGCAAACGAGTGATCGATTGCGAAAGGAGATAACAACAAAACGCCCAAGGAGGACGAAGTCCTCCCGACTATAACCGGAACGCCCAAGGAGGACGGTATTCAAAATCAGTGACGCGCGTGTGTAAGTTGATGCGATCGACATGACTACGATGCAGGGAATAGACTTGACTGCAATGGTTCATTCACGCTGAACGAGTGATTGATTGCGAAAGGAGATAACAATTTGAATACGATGAACTTACAAAGTTGTCGGCGATCTGCCCTCTTCGTTGATTGTAGTGGGCTGACCTCGTCGCTTCCTTCCTGCCTTCTTCGCGGAGCCTGAAGGAAATGGAAAGAGTGCGGAAGTTACGCAATATCCTATCGAATTTGAAAGCGGCAGTTGCGGTCAGGACACAATGGTTGTTTCGAACGGTGTACATCTCACAGCGTACGTAATATTCAAAATGTACCTGTCAGATTTGAAAATTCGACCTGAGTCGTGGTGCACCAGTACAGTCCGTTCGATTGCTCTCTTACCGGCGTCAGGTGAAGGCTCTTTTTGTAAAGATCGAGGTGACCTCCTGTCGCCAGGACCAAAGTCCTTGAAATCGTTCCCGAGCTTTCCTTCGCATGTCTCAACCCACGCCTTAATTTCCACCAGGTCTTTGTCGGCGATAAATCCGCCCTTGCCGACGCTAAACAGAAGGTCCGCGATTTTATACCACCATGAGTAGAGCGAGAATGTGAACTGGTATGCTTGATAGGGCTCCAGACATGGGCCTCCGAACGCTAGTAACTTCATCTGGGCTGGCTGGATCCCGCAAGGGTGAGTGTCGACCAGAAAGCATCAGCTCCACACATTGGCCTGCATTCGCCGCGAAACCTCAACCAGTGAGAGGTGCGTAGCCGTAACATTGAAGGCTGGTCCACCAGCAACGACTTCAATGTTCATTGGCTCTTGGCGCGCCTTGGTCCATTCGTCCATGACACCGCATCCCAAAACCTGCTCGCGCCGCGTTGACTTTTACTTCCACGGTACCGTCATCGTGGACGCTGCGTAAGACAAATAGGTTGGTAGAGCAAATGATTCAGATTATGTGGAGAAAAACCACAGTCCTCCGATCGTAGTCGGGAGCATTGACAAACCCAACGCGCGAATGATACAAAAAACATGTACTCGGAATACACACAGTCCTCCCGATCATAATCGGGAGCATTGACAAACCCAACAAGAGAATGATTCAAAAAACATGTACTCGGCATACACACAGTCCTCCCGATCGTAGTCGGGAGCATTGACAAACCCAACGCGCGAATGATACAGAAAACATGTACTCGGCATACACACAGTCCTCCCGATCATAATCGGGAGCATTGACAACCAACGCGCGATGATACAGAAAACATGTACTCGGCATACACACAGTCCTCCCGAATCATAATCGGGAGCATTGACAAACCCAACGCGCGAATGATACTGAAAACATGTACTCGGAATACACACAGTCCTCCCGATCATAATCGGGAGCATTGACAAACCAAACGAGCGAATGATACAGAAAACATGTACTCGGCATACACACAGTCCTCCGATCATAAATCGGGGAGCATTGACAAACCCAACGGAGCGAATGATACAGAAAACATGTACTCGCATACACCAGTCCTCCCGATCATAATCGGGAGCATTGACAAACCCAACGCTGACGAATGATACAGAAAACATGAACTCGGAATACACACAGTCTTGCCGATCATAATCGGCGAGCATTGACAAAACAAACGAGCGAATGATTCAAAAAAACTGTACTCGGAATACACACAGTCCTCCGATCATAATCGGGAGCATTGACAAAACCAACAAGAGAATGATTCAAAAACGATGGTATCGGCTCATACACTGCACACGTCTCCGATCGTAGTGAGTCGGGAGATTGACAAACCCAACGGAGAATGATACAGAAACATGTACTCGGCATCACACAGTCTCCTATCATAATCGGGAGCATTGACAAACCAACGCGCGAATGATACAGAAAACATGTACTCGGCATAACACAGATTCCTCCCGATCCATAATCGGGAGCATTGACAAACCAACGCGCTAGCGAATGATACTGAAAACATGTACTCGAATACACACAGTCCTCCGAGGAGGATAAATCGGGAGCATTGAACAAACCCAAGAATACGAATCGACTGATACAGAAAACAAGTACTCGGAATGACACCACAGTCCTCGCCGATTAATCGAATGGGCTCGTTGGGCAGCATTGATAAACCCAACACGAGAGAATGCATCAGACATGTATTTCTCGGCATACACACAGTCTCCCGATCATATCGGGAGCATTGACAAACCCACGATTTGATGATGACGGCCGGTGCGAGGATGATACCTAGGTAGAATGATTACAGTAGTGGTATTCGGAATGCTTATCGTGTAAACATGTTCCGTGTTTTGGTTTGTATGCATGAGAGAGATGTATGGAGGAAAAAAATGTGTATAAGATTTTATAGGGAACCCCGATTATGATTTACAGGAGGAATACACACAGTTCACTGTTGCCGTCATTATCCAGTAATCGGAAGTTTTAGTATATTGCGGTAGCATGAAATGCTCCAAACGATGCGATGATTCAAAAAACATGTGCACTTCGGAGGAATCGCTACAGCTCCCGATCATAATCGGTGAGCGATTGGAGAATTGTCGACGAATCCAACAAGAGAAATTATGATACAGTATCATGTACTTGCTCAGAATACAGGCAGTCCAAATTCATAGGCTTAGCATACACCGCATCTGAACTACTTGACTATAGCCGGGCACGGAATAAAGATTAGCTGGCTTTCCATCTTGTTCTGTCCTTCCGAGTCCATCAAGTCGTCTATGCAGAGCTGATAGGGGGACTTCTACCCTTGCGAAGAACGCATCTCGTTCACTGTCCATGCGACGATACCTATCTTGTGCACCCTATCGATCCTCTTCATTACCCACGTAGGTGAAGGTGCAATATGGTGCCAATACAATTTGGAGTCTCATCACTTTCATCTCTGGCGATCTCGGTATAATCAAGGGGTCCATCAGGGTTGTGAGGTCCTTCAACCCAACAATAGGTGGTTGTTTGGGTGGCCCGTCTCTTACCCCTTCACGTGTTAACTACCGCATCAAGCATCCCTCCTGGTGTACGTTCCTCCTCAGGTAAGTTTCTGCGTGCTCCACGGACTTGTTTAGACTTGCTTGTGACACCACACCTTTTGGAGGGGACATGCTACTCGTTCGCAAAGCTCTCAACTGTATGTAAGGACAGAGTCCTAGGTTGCAAACAATTTTGTCGAGGTTTCGCAGGCACTGCAGCTGGTTGTCGAGGTTGTCGCAGCACTGCAGCTGGTCGTCGAGGTTGCGCAGCTGGGTTAGCTACAGCACCAGAGCGTAAAGGTTTAGGTTGCACAGTTGCTGCTTAGGTATTTTCCGGGAACAACCCTTGAATTGGGTTTGTTACGAAGTTGGAGAAAATGCTCTCCGCGTTTGTTTTACGACGTGAATAAGGTTTGCGTAGGTTGAAGTTAGAAAGAAGGGGTCTCTCTTAAAAGAATTCACCTCGTCAGGGTCCTTCGACGCGGCATAATACCGACATAGCAAGCAAAACTGATAGGATCCTTGGACAGCGTCGAACTATGGCCTCTAGTTATTCACGTACTGCAAAATACATCTTTGTTCCCGAATGATCTTTAGCAGTATTAGCCTTGCAGTTTGCTAGGTGACCGGTCTATCAAAGCTCCCGATATAAGTCTGGAAGTTGTCTGGTACCGGTCTAGTCCTTGCTGTAGCGGTAGCAGATCGAACCCGCGTAACTATTTAGGCTGTCCCGGGTTCCTGCGATCATTCAACGCGAGGCAGGTCACTGCTGATTCCTTCTTTAATCACTGGGCAGGCTTAGTTTCTTTGAGGGGAAGGGGCAAAATGGACGCTACCGTTCCCCAGGAATTGGAGGCATCAGCACCTGGTTGAGCCTGTTGCCTCGTAACGGCTCTAGTCGACAACTAGTTCGAGAATCCAGTGGCGACGATGCGATCGAAACGTCCAAGCCGAGAGGAGCGACATAGTCAACTTTGATGACCGTGAACTCAATTCGACAAGCTTATTACCTGTAAGTGCAAGAACAGCATGTCGACTTGGTACTCACACAGGAATGTAATGCGAACAGACGAAATGAATTATGCGCCGAGCTCGAACCATGCCGAAAGCATACGTCGCATGCTAAGTCGAATGAATGCACTGGCAAGTCAAGCGGATCCAAGTACAGGACAAGAGTGTTCACAAAGTAGGCTGTAATGAAATTTGAAATTGTAGCAATTCCGTGTAAACGTTACCTCATACAAAGGTAGGTTTCAATAATTGATCTTGCGGCTGAAGCGCCTGATGTGCCTGATGCGCTAAAGATTTTTGAATGTATTATGACCTCGAACTTAACGATTCTGTTTGCTGTTCAGTGATATTGGCGTTGACGTTTCAAGTCATTTATCAGGCTGCATCGTAAGTCGTTCAAATTGCATGTATGCGATAATGGTCAGATCAAAAACAACCGCAGAGTAACGTTATCCCGAATTCTCGATGTGGTTACAGTCACTTTGCTTCTCCCATTATGCTCGGACAACCCAATAGATCATGCAAGCGTAATAGATTGATACCATTTCTACCTCCGATTAACGGAGCAATCATAAATAAGCGCCTAAACTCGTTCATTGGACCTGTTCTAGGTTGAACCTGCTGTGAAGGTGAGGAGGAAGAGAGTGCACCGCAGTGGTTGAGGGACAATTCTCAACGCTGCGAGAAATCTCTCGAGATTAAGTTTGGAGTCAATGCGCACCATACTCATATGCTGCCATGGATCTAGAGGAAGTCAAAAATCTAAGGTCATTGCGCCCTTTGATTTTACATTGCGGCATATTTCAATGCAAGCTATAGCGTCTTAGGGACAATGAGAAGCACACGCATGGTTCCTCCCAGAACAATTATATCAGCATTTGCGTAAACTATGGCATCACATTGGTGAACGTGAAGAAAAGAACTGCATCAACTTTGCCATGCGACTGACTGCTAAGTACCTGAGCCAGACTCCTGACACACGTTCAGCCAGCAGTTGAATGAAACTTCGTCAGTAGTCAGGCTGTGCACCGTAATTCAGTTCCATTGGTCGGCGAGGATGACATACGTGAAAAACTGTCTGAACATGTATCCGAACTCTTCTGCACCATCCCGCTGATGCAATGGAAACAAAGATAATCTTCCTCTTCACGCACTTTCACAGACCAAAGAAGACCGCAGGTGAACTTCTAAAGACCACGGCAGCATGGTTAGTACAAATACAGCGATTGTAGGACAGTCCTCGAGCCGAGCATAATCGGTGAGATCACAGTAAATTGAAACTTGAAATGATTACTAACAAAAGTAGTCACTGATAAATATTCTCCTGCTAATTCTGACTTCATGTTTCTTCTGA